>SHCU01000733.1:0-10634 GCA_004307685.1 Ceratina australensis | reverse complement strand
TTTTTACGTGCATATAATTCATTTAGATCTATAAACAGGATGTTTCAAATTTTTGTTTGAAACCCCAATAAAAAAGTTAAAAATACGCAACGTCTACTTTTCTCTTTACGATTCCGTGGAATAAACATTTACCCCAATATAAAAAAAACTGTTTTAAATGTGTCAAGATTTTTTTTAGACACTCTACCTATTAATATTCACTGGCACATTATTCTTTTCTTAAAAAATTTAGTTCATCTCTCTGCATAAATTTCAAGTAAAACGAGTAAAAATATTAGAACTCGGTGAGCTCTGATTTATGAAAAAGCCCGAAGGGAAGATTATGACTTAAGGGGCACAATCGCGACGATCAACGAACAATAAAGTCGGTTAAGTGCGTGCGCGTAGGCACCTTACAGCGTTGCTCCAGTTCCATGCATAAAATTTTCACTCTGTCCACGACGGTGGCCCCTGCGACTCGGCACGCGTTGCATTATAGGGTAACTCCTTACTTAAAGATTAATAGCGGCGCTTAACGAACCACGTAACGCAACATGGCCGACCGGCAAGCAACTCGGGCTCGGTAATTGTCGCAAACTCGAGGGGGTCACATTGTTGCGCGAAATAACGCGCGGGGGCGAACGGGGAAACTTAGAACACTACAACGGAGTTCCGTCGACCGGGCCATGAATAGAGGCCACGGGCCAACGGCTACGAATTTCCCGGAGAGAGAGAGAGGTCGATGCCGATGCGCGAACAACCGGCTCCCAATCGTTTATAGCTCATTTTTCTCGGGTCACCGGGTTTCGCCATCATGCAAAATTCAAATCGAAAGAGCCGGCCCATCGCATCAGGTCGATCTTTTTTTTCCGTGAAAGTTTCCCTCGTTGCAATCGAGCCACGAGACCGTCCATTGTTCCGCGCAAAATTCACTGTTTTCCAAGGGATTTATCAAAACTCCGCGGCGATACGTTTATTGTTTTCCACGGAATTTACAATTTCTACGGTAAGATTATTTTGCAGCAGAGAAACGCGTTATCACGAATTTCATTTAATCAAATATTTTTCATACGTAGACGCGTATAACGTGATTTATCGCGGAAGTTGGGAACACAACAAACGCGTGGTAAAAAAGTTCTTTTGAAAGGAGCGACTCGGTCGCGAAGGGGTTGAAACGCGAGAGTCGACGAGGGCGATATATAGGAGGCAACCTCGTCATTTTAGCCGAAGTTAACGGCCGGGAATGCCGTCGGTCGTTAAGCACTTTCGTCGAATCTCACGAAGACGATGGTGTTACCCGACCGTCTATACCTTCCTTCCCCGCTGTTGCTTTATGACTCAGCGGGAACGCGAATCACGAACCGTAAAGATGACCGCTGTTTATTGAACCTCGTTCCCACCCTCTCTGGCTCTGGGTGCCGCTACTGCCTTGTCTACCGTGTTTTACGCAGCCGAGGTAATTCGCAGGCCCCGCGTATCCTCGAAATACGATCGGAAATCGAAATCCCGGGCTCGTCGCTGAAAAAAATGATCAAAAATCAGCGGGCGTATCGCCTGCGCGTCCCTCGAAACGCGAAAATTGATATTGGGCGGTACATATGCGTCGGATAGCTGATATACGGCGCAAATTAGCCGTGGGGTAAAATTCCTCGTGCGAGGATCAGAACTGATTACGTTGAAACGTTCATAAAGACCGAATAATGCTTATTATAAATACTCGATAAACGTTATTCCATGATATTATTTGCCATTAGTTCCAATGAAGCAACGGATGAAATAATT
The DNA here is from genome assembly GCA_004307685.1 of Ceratina australensis. Lineage (NCBI taxonomy): Eukaryota > Metazoa > Arthropoda > Insecta > Hymenoptera > Apidae > Ceratina > Ceratina australensis. The sequence continues at coordinate 8,873 of SHCU01000733.1, read as the reverse complement.
AAATACAATCAGTAAAATAATATAATTAGACATAATAATGACGGAAGTTACATGTGGATCATATGCTGCTGTCTGCTCTTAAATAGAATTCAGATCGAATCAAGTTTCAATCGAATAAAAATACATTTTTATCTATCCGGATATGATTAATCGCGATTTAATATGTGTGAACGTCGGCTAAGAGAGAGATACATAGGATTTCATTTGTCAGCTAGGTAAGCAGAAATCGTATATAAAAGAGCGGCGGGTGAACGTGGTACGTGCCGGCTGGCGTACTCATTTCGCTTAAACTCGAGTAAATTGCGAATCGCGAAACACGCCAATCGGGAGAGGAGGGAAGAGTCACGACGACGTGAAGAGGAGCCGGGAGAAGGAATGCTTCGAACGAGGGGAGAACCGTAACGAGGGGCTGAGGCGAGAGAGAGAGGTACATGCGCGAAGGGGAGCGTTTTCCGTGGCGAGATGAAAAGCGGATTCGTACATAGGACGCGAGACAGCCTCGACGGAATATCAATTTTTCCGGACGCCTGTTCCGTCCCCGTCCGCCCTTGGCGCTCCGCCTCCGTTTCCGGCCCTTTCGACGCGATTCCTCTCTCTTCCGGTTCGCGACACGGCCGGCGCCGTGCCGTGCCGTGCCGTGCCGCGGGCGCCACCGCTCCCGGGTTCGGACACCTAAAACGAAAGCGTTCCGGGAAAGACTACGACGACCGCGGCCGATTGGAAAGTTTTTCAACCGGAAGAAACTTTCTAACCGAGGCGAGTGCTTTTTCAGGATCCCCCACTCGTGGGAAGAGCGTAAAAATCTTTTTCACCGGGTTTTCCGGGTAATACGCCCGCTGAGGTGGGGGATGAGAAGGAGGAGCTGGTCGTTCCCTCGCGAGGAGGTCGCAGTTACGTCAGCTCGCGTATTTTCTATAAAACTTTGAACCTTCATAAAACGCGCTCGTCTCTCCTATATCGATTCCATCGATGGTCCCTTTCGCGTAGCGATTTATAACTCTATCCTATCGAGGTTTACGCTCCCGCGAATCGTCGTTCCAAGCGGCAGGTCACTGAGCCGCGTGGAAACTTTCGGTTTATGTGCCGAACCTCGGCCCTCCGCGCTGTCGCCTGTTTCGCGACCCGAGACGATAAGTACGCGAGCAGTTACGAAACGATTCAACGGCAACGGAGGAAAAAACGAAATACGTGGGTCGCTTCATCGCGTTTCACGCGAACCTGTTATCAGGACGAGAGACCTTTTGCAACGGGAGAAATTAATTGCGAGGTGCGACGGCATGGCGGCGTGTTTCCCCGTCGAATCGGGTAGAGAACCAGGCGGGCAACCTCTGGAAGAGTCGAAACACAATTATCCTGCGCGCGTCAAAGTGTTCCCGCTGGAAAATTCATCGCCCTTTTTAATGAATCGTGGGACGAGTTCTGAATCGCTGTCGCGTCGAATCGATTCCGCGGATGCGAGCCCGAAACGCCGCCCATCCCCGTCGCGTATCCTGCGAATCAATTTATTAGGAATCGCAGCCAGCTTCTGTTACCGAGTTTCACTAATTGCTTAATGAACGAGATTAATCATTTAGTCAAAGTGTGCTGTTGTCAAGCGGTCTGTATAATAAATAAGATCTCCAGATTCGCGTCATGCGTTATTCAAGGTCGATGTAAAAGGTTAGCTTAAGTTTCAAACAACGTGCATAAATTCGTAAATTATGCTAAACGTGATTGTCGAGTTCTGCAGACTCGATGAAGCGACTCGTCGAACTGTTTTACGAACCCTTCTCCCTTTCTAAATATTATACTTACATAAAAATATATTGTTTTGAACGTCGGATAAAATCATTCTGTTATATGTTTCAAAATTTTCGTAGAGATTTCAAGAATCATACAATCTTAGTTTCGCACTAGTTTATTTTTCAATTATTTATCACTAGAATGGCTCTAGGTGCTCGTAAGGTTGTGAATCTATAAAAATAGTTTTAAAATTGGCTAAAAGTTCCATCGAGTTTCGAATTCAGTAAGCATCATGCTATCTAGCCGTTGGATATTGTGCACAGATTCGTCAGGAGTCGCAGCCAGGATCGGTTACCGGGGAGTCCCTGTTAATTGCTCGGCGATCAGGATTTCGCGTCGCGTACTCGCATCCGTGGGGTTCTGGACGAATCACGAAATTGAAATTCAGTACGCGCGTGGGGCACCGTCGCGTCGCGCTCCCGGCAAACACTCTCTCGGCTATTCGTGAGAGACGAGAGTACGAAGGTCACGCAATGTCTCCTGCGCGACATTGCTCCACCCCGTCCCTCCATCTTTTGATGCGTCGCCTCGGTTTGTCTGATTGCACTTTATGCGAATACGTCGCGGCTCTTGAATGCGACGGAAATCACGTGGTGTCACTTATCGCGTGTCCATCGTAAAAGGTACAGACGATGATACAATAGTTCTATTGAGTATTTTCAATAATAACCTCGAAGTTGACATTACTTCAATTATAAACTAGTCATAAATGATATATTAATAATTGTATACAATTAATTCTCATTATTATTATTTCGGAATTAAATTAAAATTTTACCACTCACTATAAAAACTCAAGATATATTTTCAATAGCTTAGAAACATTTCTAAAATATTGTATAATGTGCTATCAATGTGACTATTAAAATTTCAATGGTTCGTCATTGTTTTCATGTAAGCTCGTAATCCTAATTGATTGCAGATATAGTACGCAACATTGGTTTGCGTCATTCTTGTGAAACCGGTTTCAGATGGTTGAACACGGACCCCGCAAGAGGTTAGGGAGTTTATACGATCGTTTTACGTTATCAGCCAGCCAGTGAAGCGACCATAAAACATAACGAAATACGAGGCATAAAATAAATCCGTGTATCCTAGGTCAAGTCACTGGTTCCGATGCCGCGATACTTATCCGCACTTCAACTCTCTCCGCGGTTTCAACCCGTCGTCCCGTTTCCCCTCCTCACCTCGGCGATATTTTTACAGTAAAATTCCAGCGTACCTGCTCGTCTCTTTGTCGCTGGAAAAATTCTACTCGGGGAGCCGTGTGCCGCTAGGTACACGCGTGTCGCTACGTAAACGGATCGCGCGATCTTGATTTTTCACGATTTCTCTTTTCCACGGGAAAATATTGGGCTCGCTTCCCGTCGACTCAAGTGTGTGTACTCTCGCGTCGTGTTACCGCCGCGAAGGGAAAATATATTCCCGGGAATTTCAGCCAGGGATACGAAAATTTAATCAAACAAGATCTTGTTTCAACCTTTTATCGCGCGCGTATATCTAATCGAAAATATGAGTGATAAAATATTGCGAAATTAGATGCGCAAATATTTTAGCCAATAACGAACGAATAAATTAGGAATATTTTCATTCCGCAACATGTAATGAAGTGCCCAAACTTGAAACGAGACTCATAGATGGTAATTAAAGTCCGTCATCATGTAATTAAAAGAAATTTAAATAGAATTGATGGCTTGAAATTGTAGCATCGAAGAGAATATAACCGTAAAATACGAAATATGAATATATGAATGTATCAATAGGTGTTCACAGTTACACCGAAGTATTTATTTGATATGTGTAGTATTCTGGGTGTTAAAAGCTTGATTCAATTCATAAAACTATTGCAGTTATAATGGTTCGTTAATCTGGTTATGGTGAAATTCGTAATAATCACGAAGCTCGTATTTACACGTATTCAATTTCGAGCATGGAAATGGATGTTTCCATTCCAGTACCGAATATTTGTACTAAAAAGACAGTTTTAGAAAGACTTAATTAAACTATTTCTTGCCTGTAGTACCTATCAAATGACACGCCTAATTCTAAACGTCAACGTTATGTAAAAATGTTGTTAAAAAATTGAAACTGAAAAAAATTGTATTACAGTACAGTCCAAATAAGGAAAAAAGAAATCCTTATACTACATTAAATATAGTTGGTCTTGGAATCTAATGATTGTGGTAATAATTGTGTAATTCTTACTTGTCTGTAATTATCATTTTTCCTAAGGGTTTATCCCTTCAAATATTCAACATAGTTTTTTAAACTTTTGATAGAGGTCTTACGACTCATGTAACTTCAAGAGATAAAAAATATATAATAGTATATTTTACCTTCATGAATTGAAATAATCTACAGTGCATTATTTTTATCGCACAGTCTTGATGGAACGCATAAACTGCATCGAATAAATATAATAATTCCTACCTTAACTTGTATTAATAAAATCACTAATTTCTAAGTCAGTCTACTCTAACGATTCTTCGCGACATTTTTGCCACGACGCTATCTTAACGTAGAATCAGCTCATCAGCTTATCATTACGTTCCACCACCGTTTGTAGATAATATCTCTATGAGAAAAAGTTACCTGTAACTCGAGGTTAATTTAATAAAAGCCTCTCATGTAACCGACGAAATAAAGTGCAAATATTTCATGGGCCGACATACACGTATTCCTAGGCAGGAAGAAATTCGTTCTTCCACAGGCTTCTTAGAAGGAGCTACAGAATAAACTGCGTCTCCATGTAAATGCAATCGAATGCACGGTTTACATTGTACATTCTTCCCTTCTTTCCACGTCTCAATTTTTACCGAACGATTTCGGGACGATCGATTCGACGAGCGACCGCAACAGGAAAAATTGAAAGCTCGAAGCGAGCCACAAGCCGGAGAAATTTACTTGGCAAACGATATCTGAAAATAAGAAGAAAAGAAGAAGGTGAAGAGAAGAAAGAAATGGCAGACCACGTGGAGGTCGTGTCGGCCCGGCGTGATCTAACGAAGGCCAATAAAACCAGTTAAAGACGTGCAAACAGCTGGGAAATCAAATATCGGCGGAGGGAAGGAACGCGATTATTTGCGCCGCGATTCCACCTACGCAGAAGAGATGTACCTACAGCTAGAAGCGGATAGAGAATCGCGAGCGCGGCCCTCCGCGCCCTTCTCGCGGCTGTCAACGTTGATTTAACGCGCCTGCGATTCATATACACCGGTCTCGCTCCCGCTCTCGCATGTAAATACGCTCGGTGCACGTGTATCTCTGTCTCGTCGCGGGGCCCAAAGAGGAACGCATCCGCTTCCGGTAATAGATGCGACAATGAGCTCGGAAGCAAAGGTCGCGCGCCACGTACCTCGCTATTGTGTCGCTCCCCCATTGACATCCGTGGACCATCTAATTGTTCCCTATCCGCGCCCTCGGAGAATACGCGACCACTTACGTAACCGTACGCTCCTCGTTTCGCTCGCTGCTGGCACCGGCTCTCGAGGGAATCGCGAACGCGTCGAGGGAGTCTAGGATATTGCGTGCGGTCCGCGAATGTTTCAATTCGCCGCGCGTTCCGTATCTAGAGAGTCCATCTCGCAGCCTGTGTGACACCTCGCGTACGCTGCCATATCGCAATTTGTCTAATTGCGAACAACCACCAGCTAAAATCACGCGACATCCGGTAAACACGTTTCGTCGTTTCGCGCTGTTTGATCAGTTCCATTCTGAACTTGTAGTACGGCAATAATACGAAGCGGTGGAAATTTTGGGCGGTACGCTATTAGGCGCACCGTATAACGTGTAACGCGGATAGCCTGACGCGAGACGCAAATTGCATAATGGCACGGCGGAATGAGGGAGGTGGGTGGAGGAACTGCTCTCCCTCGCCCGCTTTGGGACAGCGTCCCATTGACGTCTATAGACGGTCTAATTGGACTCGGTTCGTGGCCCAGGAGGATACACCCGCTACCGCGTTTCACTCGCGCAAACCTTATGTCGGTTGCTTATAAATTCGGCTTCTCCGCCGTTAATAAACGTTTCGGATCAGACGACAGGAAGGGGTGCTGCTCTGTCTCGCAGTGGGTTTGGTAACCAGTCTCTTCTAGTACTTAACCCTTTGTAGTCACCAAGTGACTCACAGTCACCATTTGTTTTATGGAATAATGGAAATAATTAGTATGCACGTCATTTCTACAAATTTGATTTAATTACTATAAAATTCATACATATATATACATTAATTCAATTAATAATTTTATAATTTGTATGTAAAATCATTTTAATTTGTCTATAAGAGATTTATCAAATATTCACGTGAGCCGTTGTATAAATACATATAACAAAGCATTTATATTTTAATAATTCTTAGATATCTTGAAAAAAATAATAACAAAAAATACTTAAAAAGTCAGGGAGGATATGCGTGCATGGTAATCGAGAAACTGCGTTAAATCGTAGCGAAACAAATGAGACTGAAAATTTTCGACAAAACTCCGGTTTTGTCAACGAAACGAAGAACGATGACCGCGATCATTTTTTAATTAATCGGCGCCATTCCGCGCAGTCCCGATTCCTGACAGAAAAAGCGAGCGCGAGGGCGCGAAGACCGATCGGAACGTGAATAGTAGCAATTTGTTGAAAACGCGGCCGCAGCGCGAAAGGGACGAGCCGGGGGGCTTGTTTTTATCGGTCCCCGGCCAGTCATCGTCCATCGGCCGGTTAATTTAACGCCGTTAGTAAATTATGCGACGGCTTTCAAGCTCGATCGCCGCGATATCGCTTTTGCCGGCGCGAGTCAGGAGCCCGTTCCCCGCTTATTCCGAACAATAATAATTCTTGTCGTTAATTTATCGTCACGGAATCCGGCGCACTTGGCCCCGGCTTTATGAATCGGCCCCCGGACGCGTCATCCCGCGTTACCTGCCCAATTAATCCCGATCTTTTAGTCCTTCTCTCGAAAAATTCCCCTCGGCCGTCGAATGAAACGACTCGTGAAATAACCCGTCGTAAATCTTCCCCATTCGTTCTCGCAAAAAAAAAGGAAAAAAAGGAAGGGGAAGGAACTGTCGCCGGGCGATACGCTAATTGCGAGCCTGCCACGCTTGCGAGTGACGCATCGTCTCGCGGTTATCGCTAACCCCGATCGCCTTGTTAAATTAATCGTCGACAGCACTCCTTATCTTTTAACCCTTCTCACGTCGCGAAAGTTCCTGCCGTGGATATACCGTTAGCCGGAATTATTTTCTTGTTTGCAGTACTCGCTGCTCAGAGATTCGATTGATTCTATTTAACTCTCTATGAGCTGAATTGTTGTTTTGAATCGCAAGAAATTAGGGGATCGAAAAATCAGCAATTATAAACTTACATACGCAGATGTAAAAAATTGTTTTGTTATTGCGATATATTCACTGTGTGACTTTCAGATAACAACGGACTATAATGTTTGCACCTCTGTGTATAAAAATTGGTAAAATAATGATAAATCGAAATATGACGTGAAAGTTACACCGGCCCGTAGAGAATTTATTAACAAACGACTATATGTATAGTTACGATATAGATTATACCCCTTGAAGAAATGGAATTAACATTAGATTAAGAGAAGTGATATAATTCCTGGATTCTGTTTGAAATTGTTCGAAGGTATTAACGTTTTCATTGATAACAATTTGAAGATCCGCCAAGTGATTTGGCAGAGGAAAATTTCTACCGTTATCAACCGTCACGATAAGCAGGCCGACTTGTGTGTTCGTTACCGTAGCGACAAGAGGTTTATTTCCGGCGCGTGGAGCCGCAGCAGCGAGGACGGTCTTTAACTTCACCTTCCGGCTGTTCCGTGTCGTTTCCACGTGCGATCGCGAGGGGCCATCGACGGGAAGCGATGGGTGTGTGTACGTTCGCCAGGAAACCGCGGTAGTGGGTCAACGACTTCGCATACCGCGCAGCGATAAGCCTGAAGAGAACAGCCAGTTGGAAAACTAGAGAAACCCCGTGTCGTCGTCGTCGTCGTCCTCGTCGCCGGCGTTGCGAGAGAGCGGTCAATTACGTGCCGCGTGATAGGAAACACCGGTTCAAAAGCGTGTGTAAAGTGAAAATTAGTACTAAGCTCGCAAGAGGTTGTTCAACTGTATCGTGTGAGGGAAGAAAAACGTTGCGATTCAAAGGAAACTGAAGTAGAACACTGTTTTTCCTCCGCGAGAAACGAAGGGAAACACGAAGGGAATCTTGTTATCTGGCGTGCAGAGTGTATATTTTTATGCATTTATAAGTAATGCGCAAGATCATACGTGAATATCAAATGAAATCCTTGTAACGTCATCTAAAATACAGATATCATGTATAAGGGTTATTTAAAATATACAGGGTAGCTCAATAGCCGTTATCTCGCCAGAAGATCTTGGAACGAAATTGCAACCAAGAACTATACAAGAAGTGACATCTTNAGATATCATGTATAAGGGTTATTTAAAATATACAGGGTAGCTCAATAGCCGTTATTTCGCCAGAAGATCTTGGAACGAAATTGCAACCAAGAACTATACAAGAAGTGACATCTTATAGTAATAATAATTTTTCTGCTGCTACAGGCAACATCCTGATTAATCGAACAAGCAACCACAGTTCCGTGGAAAAATTGAAGATCAAAAGATTCACTATCTGACTCGTAAATTACCTAGGTCAATTTTAAAAAGGAGAACGTATCGTCGAGACATCGTGATTCGAAACGGAGATGGGGAAAGATAGAAGGTGCAACAGGGGAGAAGAGGTAAAGAGGGCACAGATATTGTTCCAGCTGGTCGCGTGCGATTCTATTGGGCGGCACGATGATAGGCTTACCAACATCATCGATCGCGTCAAACAGTAATGCGGGCTAATGTACGCTTGGCGCACGCTAATGTACGGGAGGGAGGGCAAATTAAGGAGTTGATAAGCCTTATCGAGCGACGAGTCACGTGCACGCGCGCACAACCCTCCGCCGTTGTGTCGCATCGTAGACCGGTTCAAAGCGCGGGGATATACGTGCCTGCATACACAGGTACGTACATTCTTGACTCGCGCCGCGGAACGAAGTGGCCTCGAATCTGTACAAGTGCATATACACA
>SHCU01000732.1:0-18686 GCA_004307685.1 Ceratina australensis | reverse complement strand
TCATTTGATGTATGGTTTAAAATACAACAGAAATTCCCGAGTCCAGAAATACTTCATATTTTTATAAAGATCGAATATCGGAACTTGGGAACAANTTAAAATACAACAGAAATTCCCGAGTCCAGAAATACTTCGTATTTTTATAAAGGTCGAATATCGGAACTTGGGAACAAATCTGTGCTTGTTCGTCGGACGTGAAAGAAGACACGGTTTCAGACAGGCGGAGACACAAGAGAGTTTTATATCCCTTCGAGTTAATCGCTTTCAAAACAATTCCTGTTCCGAATCTACCGACGCGTTTTCTAGAATCGTGAACCATGAATGAACGGCAAGGCCAGCGAGATCGAAAGTCTAGCTTTCGTTTTTCAGCGTAACCGAAAGAAAGGGGAACGAGCGCGATGACTGTACGCGCGTTGGCCTCGCTAAATAGCGCGAAGATAATTGCCAGAGTTCAATAACACCGCGGTTTACGATTAAATTACGCGATTAGATAGTATCGTTAAATTATATAAGACGTACGTGTGTACAAGTTGGTTTTACGGAGGTTTAACTGTGGGAAGGAAAAACACCGAGTAGCCGTTAGTCATGATACATTTCGCAAATCTCTTCGTGTTTTTCACCTCGCGCGAGCGGTATATCTACGACGCTCTTGAATTTTATTACGACTTAATCCGTACGTACGAGGAAATATATCGTCCGTAGAATATTAATGTAAAACTATTATTTTCACGAGTGGAAAATAGAAAATGAATACTCGCACGTTTACATCCGCGACAGTCGGAACAAATAAATCTGTTGCGACGCGCTGTCTCTCGATGCTCGAACGATCGTTTCCCTTTAAATCCCGTCTTCGACGTTCCATTAGTATCAAACGGCACACCTTTGCGCATCGAGGAATCCGCTCGTACATCACCGGTGCTTCGCTCCGGTTCTTTGCTCGTCGCAAGAACGTTGTTTGACCCGGCAATTGGCACTCGTAAGATCACTCAGATTCGCTCACGAGCGGTCGGTGTCGCGAGTCGTTCCCCGAGGTTTTCTTGCGGCCCGGGTCGGCTAGGTGCGAGCGTACACAGCGTACGCTACTTAGATACCGTTTCGTGTCGTACCGTGAATTCGTTCCCGGCTGTTTTTCGATTAACCGCGAGAAAGAAACGGAACGACCGCGGCTACCGAGACAGGTGCATCACGCCGGCAAGAACCGACCGTTTGCGTTGTTCTACGTACATGACGGAACGTGGCCACGATCACTTACAATTAGAGGAACGATTAGCCCCAACTGCTGCATCGAACTCGCTTCATTCTATCCGGCCGCGATTAACTCGGTCTACCATGCCATTTTTACGATGTAAAACCGACGTCTTTACGTTTTATACGTACATCCCCTCAGGAATTATTCGTTTTCCGCTCTTTACCGGCCGACTATCATCTAGTTCCGTTGAATTCCTCCCTTATTTATCGTACCTCTCAACGATCGCGATCGTTTCGCCTCTGCTCCTCCGATCGTAACGAGTTAACCTCGTAATATCCACGCGATTATTATTTCATCTCGTAATAAGAAGAATTGAATTTCATTGACTGCCGGGCAAATAAAACCGAGTACGGCACCGTCCGATGATTCGAGTAACTCCTTCGATTTCGTAAACGTCCCGGCCGATCCCGCCGCGAATCGTAATCCACGAGGCGAGGACACCGTGAACGATGTTATCTGGCAGCTTTTTTCGCTGTCACGGTGGTACTTAAATCGCGCGGTGTGCGTGGAAGGCCGTAAACGGGCCGCGTTTTTTAATTCACAATTAGCGCGCGTTTCAGTCAAGCGGCCGGGTATCTTCTTATTTCTCAGCCTTATACGCTTTAACTGCCCCGATGCTATCTAGTAATTTTATGGGATGCAAAAGGACGCGCACGGAAATTATGTATTCCTTTCTCCGATCCTAGAAGAACCCTCTTCCGCTCGTTTTCGAGCCCGACTACCACCCTGACCCCTCCCGTCGGTTCTGCTTTATTTTTTTCTCCCCCCCTCGTTCGCTCGATCAACCCGGCCACCAATTTCAATAATTCCTACGTCACGGACCGCTTTCCCGTAACGCGTTTAGGCTTCGCTCTTGAGAGATCCTATCACGATGAAAAGTCGACCGGCAGGAGGTTTATTCCTCGCGCGGAATGCGCGCCTCGCGCTCTAATTAAAAGCTTCGCCGGCTCGAGCGTCTAATATTCTTTATGCGCACCTCCGTGCTAAGTGACTTGTTTGTCCCCCTTCGAACGGGAAATACAGCCGAGTCGCATCGAGGATACACATCGGTATTTATAGACGATTTTTACTATCCTTTCGTACGGATACTCCACGCTTCTCTCGACGTGGATGACGCGCGCGACCCGTGCACCCCGTCGCATCGAGAGTCAATTTACAGCGAACTCGGTTCTCGTCCGTCAGTGGGCCTTCGCGTGGAAGCGTGACCTCTCGCACAAAGAGAGAGAGAGAGAGGGGTAACCCTTCCGCGGTGGTACGCGGGGTGACCGCGGGTGGTCGAACGCTTAGAAGCGATAGCGCGGTGGTTCGTCCGATTGTTATGCTAATCGACCTCGTAAACTTTCGACGCGCACGGTGTCCGGCCGAAAACACCGAGGGAAAGCCCGGGCCGGTTAATCGGCAGGGACCACACAGATCTGGTCCGTCGCCGTCAGCGTTACCGGCACTTCTTGCTCGACTTTGACCGCGCGAGCTGTACGCCCGATAAGCGGACAGATTGTGCGGCGCTCGAGGGATGCGTCTGAACCGTGAGCGTCGCGCCGTCACCGGACCAGATCTCGTATGAGAGATCTCGTCAATTCCCCTCGACGGTATCTCGGTTTACGGGAAGGTCGAGGGTCGCGAGAGAGACTCCTGATCGATCGCTTCTGGACTCGTCACGATCGCCGGGGTAGGTCAGTGGCGCGCAATCGATGGGATCGATAGGGATCGAGTTCCAGCGCAGGTTCTCAGGAATTTCAGAAGAGGTCGGACCGGCGGAATGAATACCGGTCGGATGCATTCCAATTAAATTCTGAATTTATACGCGTAAACTTGACGAACAATACCAAACGGGATGTGTTTCGTTTATCTCTGACGCACGACCGTCGTATTATGCGCTTCGTCCGAAGACCTACATACGGTTCGAATTATCGTTGGCATATCCTGAAACAGACAGATACCATTTGCTCGCCATTCGTTCTCCATCTCCTTTCGACTCTACCGTTCAGATAGCCTTATATGTGTTTTATCCCAATAACAATTTTCACGTCCTTCCGTGATTATTTCAAGATGAAACGGATTCGGTACGAAAGCGAAGCGATTAACCCATTAATTATGCTGATTCTTCGAGGGTTTCTCGATGTTCATTGTTACGTGAGAAAGATCTGACAGTACTTCGAAACGAATTCGAGAGTCGAGCAACGAAACGAGGACGAATCGAACTGTAGCGAGACGGGGCGCACGCAACACACGTTGATAATTAATCCGATAGTTATTCGCGTCCGCGGACAGCTTGATTAATCGTTCCCTTGATCCATTCGTATCACGCACGTGCCAGGGGATACGTCCACGGAGTGCACGTGAAACCGATCAACGAATTCTTCAATTGATTTACGGCCGCCGGTTAAGGACACGAGCGCTTCGTCGTTCGCATTGACCGATCCCATCGTCCGGCAATTACTTTTCCATCGAATCACATTCGTCTCTTGTTCGGCTAATGATGTCTCAAGCGTGCATTCGACGTGACTTACCGTACTCGCGCTATTAACGAGCGTAACAATTGAAATAACAATTTGATTTTACACAGCCATTTATCGGTTTAGATTTTATCGAACGCGCGGCGCAGATTCGAGATAATATATACACGGAGGTTCGTCTCCCGTAGCAGACACGCCGCCTCGAAAGAACAATATGGGTCAGCCCGAAGTCAAACCCTACCGGCTCAGGATTCACTGGCATCCTGTTTGTATGCAAAGCAGTAGGGATCTAATTCAATCAACAGGATACTGAAACGTATCCGTATAATCCTCGATGCCTTTAAACGAGGCGAGATTATGCATCGGATAAAAGTTCATTATCCATGGAAAATTAACAGAAAGAAATCTATTCATATAAAAAAATATCAATAAAGCGCATCATTAATAATCCTCCTCTTTCGATCGCGATTGTTGTTTTAACCTCCTCCTCGGATCTCCTAATTTCATTTCAAGCGATTCGTTTCCCTCCGATCATTTATTCCATCGCACCCCCCCAAGGAGTGATTCCGAGTCAAACGTCAAATTAGCCCCCTATTTGCACGAAAGGGGAGACAATCTTCGTTTCCATCGAGCACCCCTCGAGGAGACCCTTGGCACGGTCTCGTTGATCATTTCATTGAATCGAAACGTCCCGCGAGTCGTAAAGGGGAAAATAGCCGAGGAGCTCGTGGCTAGTTCTCGATTATTCGATCCGTCGTGGGACGCGCGGCTCGGCGGGACCCATCGTAGGAATCAATGAGACACGAAACCTGGGAGAGATCGATGTGGGCGGCGCCTTTTGATTAAACGAAACGAGCCGAAGGAGGAAGGTAGCGCGGTATGCATCATCCTTTGGTCTCCCTCCCGCAGGGGTCGACAAACTTCGGGGCCCTAATCAGAGCCGAACCTCATTGGTGGCGGCGCGATGCGTTATCCCTTTATTGCCGGATGATCTATCGCGGTAATATTGAAAAATGGCCCCCGCCGCCTAGCCTCCCGTTCTTTCGACGACAGATCCGAAGATACATGATATACGGCTGGTCTCGTTGGGAACCACCCGGGTTTTCGGTGGGATCGACAAAAACCGGCGCGAGCATCCTGTCCGTCCGGCGGAAGAGACCTCGGCTCTCGCTTTTGTTCGTCGGTACACAGTGCCGAGGGGTTAAACGTGGTCGCGGATAAATTAACCGACTAATTGAGACGGGATGGAGCGGCGGCAACTTTTTACCCGTTTTCGACGAGGATTAAAAAATGTTTAATGGAAGCGAGGAGGAGACGTGCGATGAACACATTTACGGTGGTTCACGAGGGGTCGAAGCCACGGTTATTTGAATTTCAAGCGGATTAATTTGATTAACGCGTCCTCGATAAAACGATTTTCTAAATCAATCGCGATCAAGATAAACGATGCCGAAACCTATTAATATTTATGGTGGTACACGCGCATCGGGACGACGCGCTCGCGTTACTCATCAATCTTTATCACGCGCGCACGATTAATTTTCATTGAGTTATTCGCCGGTTAAATGAAAATTAATCGAGAACGTAGTAGAAACTTCCTGCGATCGGCTCACCAGCGGGCAGGTATCGGATCGACGACATCGTTAAACCTGATCCCGCGTGTAACGCCGTTTTCTGCTCGCGGTGAGATGAAAACGATTTGGCCGGCGCGCGTTTTCACGAGCGTCGCCCGGGAGAAAAATTACTCGTTACCGAACGGTCGAGAAAGAATGGAGGATTCTAAAAATAGTGAGACTTTCTACGCGTGCTAATCGCCTCGCGAACGAGACGTCGCGTCGACCGGACGAAAGCTTATCCGCGTCGATCCAACGTCGCCCACGTGTTTGCCAACGTAATTATACGGCAGCCAGAAGCTCCTCCGGTTCTCCCGTCTAAGTTTGTCGCGTGCGCGAGCCCGAGCGTGGCCGAGCCTGAAAGCGGAGAACAGGCCCTAGCGGCTTCAAACGAAACGGAACCCTGTCACTCTGTTGCGAATTAATGCCTCTGCCCGTAACGACGATCGTTAACGCGATTTACCGGCTTTCATCGAGCACCGACATCGGGGATCGTTGACAACACGCCGACTAGATTCTCGCCCGCCGTGATCATTCCGAAAACGTAGCTTGCCCCGGTTCTAGGCCACGCGTGCGTAAGCTCTTTTGTTTATTTTCGAACGGTTCGACCGGCCCGCTATAAATTCGTCGGTATTATTGAGAGCCGGACAGGGTACTTTGTATCGCGAGGAGACAGCCTCCGTGAACTCCGCGATTTGTATGCCGTCGCCTAATAGCGGAACGACGTACCTTTGATTTCGAGAATAGGCCGCCCACCAAATGTTTCGCTCTATTATTAGTAGAAACTGTACTCGGCGGTAAGCGAGAGAGCAACGTTTAACAAATTTTTATATCTCCTAACTAGTGGATTTATTCGCGCATCTTGGCATTCTCTCCGCTCATATTCTTTTTCTCATCGTACTTAAGTTCGAATCTGCGTATCGGAAGGTTCCACTTATTTCCCGCGGGGTCCATTAATTATTACGTTGCATTGCGCAATGTCTGTAATGGGTTTTCTTTCACAAGTCGGTTACAACGCGGATGCACGCGTTCGCTTGTATTTAATCCTACCGTCGCGTCGCCGTCAGCTATGAGGGTATTTAACTGTATTTATGGGAGTACATTAAAATTGATTGTAATAAAAGCAATGCCGGCATTGCTATTC
This sequence comes from Ceratina australensis, assembly GCA_004307685.1. Lineage (NCBI taxonomy): Eukaryota > Metazoa > Arthropoda > Insecta > Hymenoptera > Apidae > Ceratina > Ceratina australensis. The sequence continues at coordinate 12,224 of SHCU01000732.1, read as the reverse complement.
GCTCGACGTATGGATAACGTGTACAGCAGCGCGCACAGAGACCGGTGCGTGCATTAAATCTACCGCTCTTTCTCACGCCCGTAGCCGATCAATTAATTTCGTTTTTATGTCGCGTGCGTCCATACTTTCTGCTTTCCTTTCGCTATTTTTTACTGTTTAATTCGCGAACACTCGGATACAGAGTCATAATTTAGCATTCGCGAGAGTGCAATATGGTGCAACTTCGTCGGAGTAAAATTGCGGGAGATATTCCGGAAATTGAAAAAAAAGATCGCGTCGCCTCGGAGGTGAGTAACGTGCAAAAGGAAGCAGCGCGAGTGAACGGCACGGCACAGGAAGTGATCGCGAGATCGTTAAGTAATTTCCCTGTCGGATTACAGCGAGGCTGGAGATTATGAAGAGGGTCCGGCGTTCCCCGCGAGAAAAAGGGACGCCGCTGAAGAAACTCCGGTGCGGGGAGAATCGGAGCCGCGAGTCTAGACAAAGACGCTCGCGGTCCGCGAAATCGGATTACACGGATTTTCGTGCGCCGGGCCTAAACTGTCCTCTAAAACCGATTTAATCGCGTGCCCGGGCCGACGTACCTCCGAATCGTTTGATCCCGTCGCGACGGACGGCCGAGAAGCTAAATGGGTGTAATTCGGTGAGTGACGACCGAACGAAAGGGGATGATAAGGCTCATTTCGAACCGTAAGAAGCTTAACTCGCTGGAGAGCGAAGGTTCTCGCTATCCGTTACTCGTAGTCTCCGAGAGTTCGACACCGGATGTATTTTTATTTAACGCGTCACAACGATTCTAGCTAAGATTTTCAATTAAACGGAGAAACACGCCGACGAGAGTCTAAACGTTGACGCAAGCGTCTACCGCTGGTAGAAGTAGAATAAGTTTCAGGTGTAAGAGTAATTTCTATTCGGCTTCGCGTAAGAACTTCGCGTTACATAAGATAGTTTCGACTTTATCGTTCGAATAAGCCTTTTATCAGGTTACTCGTAACATCGTGTTTGCACCATTGTTTTGTTTATCTGTCTGATCTCGTTACAGATGTTTCGAACTTTGAACATTACGCGAATTCTCGAACTCGTGTCCCGGCGAGGAAGACTCCGTCCAATTACGTGGCTCTGTTACGCGTGCTTATTAAAATTATGACGTACGCGTCGCCTCGACGGGCGGGGATCAGGAAGTCGAAAGTCTTTCTTTAACCGACGGGCCACGATGCGCTAACGAAACCCAAGGGTTAAGTGAAAGGCATTTGTTGTCCGAAGCGCTGATGTTCCCAGCGTTCCGACTCTACTCCGGAGTTTCAATTTGTAATTTTTATATCTCCTAACTAGTGGATTTATTCGCGCATCTTGGCATTCTCTCCGCTCATATTCTTTTTCTCATCGTACTTAAGTTCGAATCTGCGTATCGGAAGGTTCCACTTATTTCCCGCGGGGTCCATTAATTATTACGTTGCATTGCGCAATGTCTGTAATGGGTTTTCTTTCACAAGTCGGTTACAACGCGGATGCACGCGTTCGCTTGTATTTAATCCTACCGTCGCGTCGCCGTCAGCTATGAGGGTATTTAACTGTATTTATGGGAGTACATTAAAATTGATTGTAATAAAAGCAATGCCGGCATTGCTATTCGCTCGACGTATGGATAACGTGTACAGCAGCGCGCACAGAGACCGGTGCGTGCATTAAATCTACCGCTCTTTCTCACGCCCGTAGCCGATCAATTAATTTCGTTTTTATGTCGCGTGCGTCCATACTTTCTGCTTTCCTTTCGCTATTTTTTACTGTTTAATTCGCGAACACTCGGATACAGAGTCATAATTTAGCATTCGCGAGAGTGCAATATGGTGCAACTTCGTCGGAGTAAAATTGCGGGAGATATTCCGGAAATTGAAAAAAAAGATCGCGTCGCCTCGGAGGTGAGTAACGTGCAAAAGGAAGCAGCGCGAGTGAACGGCACGGCACAGGAAGTGATCGCGAGATCGTTAAGTAATTTCCCTGTCGGATTACAGCGAGGCTGGAGATTATGAAGAGGGTCCGGCGTTCCCCGCGAGAAAAAGGGACGCCGCTGAAGAAACTCCGGTGCGGGGAGAATCGGAGCCGCGAGTCTAGACAAAGACGCTCGCGGTCCGCGAAATCGGATTACACGGATTTTCGTGCGCCGGGCCTAAACTGTCCTCTAAAACCGATTTAATCGCGTGCCCGGGCCGACGTACCTCCGAATCGTTTGATCCCGTCGCGACGGACGGCCGAGAAGCTAAATGGGTGTAATTCGGTGAGTGACGACCGAACGAAAGGGGATGATAAGGCTCATTTCGAACCGTAAGAAGCTTAACTCGCTGGAGAGCGAAGGTTCTCTAGTACACGCCGGATATTCGGAAGAATCTTTTCGCCACCGCGGACAAACGATAACGAACAAAATAATTCACATAAATATTTCAAACGATACCACGTGTCAGGAATTTTTGTAAATGACCGCGAATTGGTCACGAATGATACAGCGTGAGAAAGAGAGAGAGAGAATGAGAGAATGAATAAAAGTTCGCACCTTAGTTGAGTGGTTAGTTCGAGGGTTATTTATTAGAAGAATACAATAGGGTGAACTATCGAGAAAGAGAGTGCGAGTAAGAGTTTCGGAACATTATAATTTATATCTATTCATTCATTCATACATTTCATATATTAAATTGGTAAACTGCCAATATCCTGAGTTCAAGTTCTCTTCATTTTCCGTCTGACACACGTAACGCTCGTTGTGCCGATGGAATTACTACTCGCGAATTAAATCCTCCCGTAGCAACGAATATCAGCTGTTCATGTTTCTCTCCTAATTCCTTTCAGCTATCAGACCGAAACGACAGGATAACGCTGCGAGCGACGTAATTTATTGATTCGACGGCGGAGAACCGTTCGGTTTCCAGAAACACGGAGAAACAACGATAAGCGCGCGCCGCGGCACGGAACGCGTGGGCGTCCACGACACGTGCTGTGAAAATTCCGGATATTATGCCACTCTCGCTGTCTTCCCGGTTCGCCGCGATATTGTTTGATATCGTTAGGTATTCGTTTATTTGACGAGCGGCTCGTTCGAATAGCTTACCGGATTCGTTCGACCGGAATCAGGCCCGTCGGATTTCACACGAAACGAACAGGCATGGAATTACGCGGGCTCGCGATTCGTTACGGCATCGTTGCGACGATTAGCGTAACGACCGCGTCGCCGCGATAACGCTAACTCATCGTACGTGTAATTGACGGTATCATGACTCAATTCTACCGCGCGCGAATCAGTATTACACGGTCCGACGAGCAATCCAGATAATTGAAAACAAACAAGATATCATATATCGAGTACGACGAGTCGCGTGAGCGCGGGTTCCTTTCTCGTGATCCTCGCCGAGCAATTAGTTCGTTGTTAATTGCGCGTAAAATCGTAGCTAAAAATAGGGCGATTCGTTTTCATCCGTGCCCGGCGAATTCCAACGGAAAAACGAGCGTAACTCGGCACGGGTTCGCGTCGATGCCGGGCACGAGGAGGCGACTTCACAAATAGGCGGTGGAGGAGATCGAACGCGTACGTGACCACTCGGTCTACCGGCGGGTGGGTGGGTCTCTGTCGGTTCCAAAGTTCTCTAATCTAAATTCGTGTCGAAAATTAAGCAGACGCGAGGCTAGTAACCGCAGATACTGGCTTCTCAATAACTGGTGTCGGCTCCTATAAATAATTGATCTTCAGCTCATCGACCATAATGCTTCGCAGATATCGCGAGGAATTCGTTTACCCGGCCGGAACGCGTGACCTCGATATACCGTGGAAACAGAGGGAGAAGAGTGCCTTTCTTCGATTTTATCGCCGAAATTCGAGAATTTCACGTCACTCGCGGGCTCGTAAACTTTTTGCAAACTCATGTTTGCTCGCGTTAAGTCCGTTCACCGATATCTGCCTCGTGCCCCGGCGAGGCAAAATCCTTTTTAATTCAGGATCAATGTCACAAATAATACTAGCTTCCAAATTGTTTACCTCGCCATTGCAGACGATCTATTTACTACGAATTATCCCGAAGAAGGAATTGCACGGTGACGTTAGAACGGCAAATGGAAACGAGAGAGGATGAAACAAAAATAAATAAGGCAGAATGTATCGAAAGTTCGTTGTCTCGTCCGCAGTTAGTCCGGGCACGTATGGATCCATGCCAACGACAGCATTTTTAGACCGGCCGATCTTATTCATATTTGTGACTGCAAACTATGCCGTGGACTTTCGAGTACACTTCGTTTATCACGTTCGGAATTTCAAGTCCTTTCGTAACGCAACATCTGTTACAAAACCTATCGGTTATCCTCTCTTCGTATTTGTAACGCGTGATATCCGCTGTTACGCGAAGTGGTGTCGGCGATGATGTCAATTAACGGAGGTTTAATTGTCTCGCGATAATGCATCGATTCTTGTTTTACGTTTCACTTATTGTCACGCCAATTAATTAACCCGGTGATAAGCGAATCAAATTAATTAGCGATCTGGCATTTTACAATACCGCTATTAGTACCTCGCTTGTATCAGATAAATTGTACAAACTGGAACATTATCAACAAATTGACTCTCGCAGAATCATCGATTAAAGTAGACAAAAATATATTTTAGCTGTCGACTATCTGTCAATTCCTGCTTCGATACGAACGTCCGTCTTAATCGCGATAAACGCATCGAACGAAGAAGCCCCGTTCGTCCCCGCATTTTCCACGAGCAATCCGTCTATCGGCGACCGATCGCCCGGCTAATAAATCAACCGATTTTTCCGAGCTCGCTCGAGGGCGTTATCAAAAACTACCCGCCGTCGATCTGACTTTCTAACCGGGCTGGACTTTCATTAAATAAAATCTAACGACAAGCCACGATCGTCGTTCTATCGCGTGCGCGTTCACTTTGTATCAGGCGCGCGTCGCAGTCGTTACCGGAAAACCCGATCTAAATCGTAGTGACTTCGCGCCGCGCCTGTCAACATCATTTCGCCGATGGCTGCCCGTGGACAACCGGTGAGAGCATCTATCACGGGGTATCTATCGCGAGCGGAGGAGCTTCACGCGGTTTTATTCCCCTGTCCCACCGGTCAACGCTCCGTGTAATACGTGACCACTGACAGAAGTTATTAATTTTATCTGTACACATAATGTTACTTATATAATTTTAACACGTTATCGTGTCGCGGTGTTCCCGAGGCAAGTTCGAGCCTGTATGTAGCGAATTTTCTATCGGCTCGTTAATTTTAACGTTCGAGTCGGTCGCGAGGAGCACCGGGCGAACGGCCGGGGTCCTCGGAAATAAAGGGTCAACGCGGCTCGTAAATCTGCGACTTCTTTGTAGATCGGGAGAATAGAGGAGGCAGCGACAATGCGATATGTTAATCATAAATTTCGACGAACGCCGAGGGGATCGCGAAGAGAAGCGTAGGATTAGATGCGACGAGAAAAAAGAGAGGCCAGGGATGAAGTGAAGGTACGGGGAATAGAATGAACCTCTTGGTACACCGAGTTCTTGTCAAGTTTTTCTTCTGATTAATAGCAACCGGTAGCGGTTTCGAGGCGTTCACTCGGTTTATGAATGGTCACGCATTTTTACGGGGAACGCAACGAGGAAAACGTGTCGCTGACAAATATTATTTGAATTTCAGTTCATCCGGCTAAAGAATGAACGAATAGCCCTGGTTAGCTCGTTATCGTAGCGCGTCAGGCTTCCCCGAGAAGGTACGGTAAATACGAAACAATCAGAGAATTCAATGACCCGGGCCGTAACAATCGCAATTACATCTCGCAGCGGCGAGTTTCTTATCTGGCCAATTACAACATTTTGCGCGGCATGTACATTGTGCTTAAACGTATGTTGCGTAGCCACTCGAACAAGCAATTAAATCAGATCGGGCTGATAAGAGGAATGCGAGCGTAATTAAGCCGCGGAGCGAATTTAAATGTAACTTAATTATAAATATTATCCGCCGAGACGTGTCTCCCCCTTATGAATCGAGAGCTTAACACCGCGTCGCATTAGCCGCCGATGCGAAACGGAAGAATCGCGTCGGACGGCGTCGAAACAAGAAACAAATGAATCGCTTAAACGTATTAAAAGAGCGACGGCGTAACAGCCTCGAGACTCGTCGCGTGGGACTCCGTTGCTCTCTTTGGGCACGGCTTAAATCCCACGCGAACTGTCGGAGCGACAAGTGCAAGGCCTTGTTGTTTCGATTCTAGGATTCCCGATAAAAAAATCGAGGAGTTACGCGTGATCATAAATAGACGGGATTAACGGATAGAGGCGAGCCGAGGGATTGAATATTAGCGATCGCTCGGGGCTTAGACGAACGAAAAACGAGGGAACGGGGTGGGTAGCATTATCTCTGAATAAGCGATCTTTTTGCGGACGGTTTCCCGCGGAATAAATGGCTTCGCCGCAACAATTTCGTATCTCGTGCGGGAAAGAGGTAAAGCGGGGATAGTCCGGAAAAAGGCGGAGCGGTGTAATTAGAGTTTGCACGATTCAGAGTATAACGCGGACCTTCCGCCGGTCTTACGCCCATCGCCCGCGTAATTAGCTCGCTATTAACGACGCCGCCTTCCGTCTTCGAGCCCGCGAGAGAATTCACCCTGACCGAAGCTGTTCGCTTTGCTACCGCGAGACATTTTATCACAGCCTCTCGTGGCCGTGTCGATCGGCGCTCACTGTCAACGCGCGCTGATCGTTCCGGTCTATCTGATTTGCCGCGAACGCGAGCGTCACCGATTCCGTTAATACGCGAGCAGAGCCCGGCGATTCAACTAATTACGTTCCCGTATTCACGCGACCCAACGAACCGACGCTAACGACGGGTGAACCCGAGTAATCGGCTCGCGAACACTTAATCGTTACGTGTGCGCGTATATCCGTACGCTGGCCGAGCGATAGTCGTTCAACCGTGAGTGTTGCGACAAGTGGCGTGTATCCTGTTTGATCTTATTTCCTAGCAGCTATATCTGTCCTCTGATAAGCATAATTTCATTCACTCGTTCGCCAATAGTACCTCGTATCTCGTGACTGCATCAAAGCGTTACAGATTACTATCCTGCACGCGTTATTCTTCAACCTACTATGCAAATCGCGGCTTACCACGGTACCATTTAAAAGCGGTTTCTAACACGTGTTCCATCGGGCATATTTTCCTATTAACCACTTAGATCCTTCGTTTCAAATAAATGCCTGAAAGCGGTCTCGCATCATAAGAGATTCTTATGGTGCATATGAAATTTCGGATTTTTAAATGAATATATAAATTATTTCAGAAAGGTATCGCGATATCGTTGTACGATCAACTTCCATTTTGGTAGCAAGTTCCCCTGTGGATACAGTTGGATTCGTTTTCACGACTGCCTTTAGTTTATCGTTTTTGTCAGACATTTTGAGTCTTACGCGCGATTTACTTTGTAATGAGAAATCACAGAGTAAAACACGAAGACTCTTAGTTGTGACTGTTAAGATCCTCGTAACCTTCCGTTTCGCGATCCAACCAGTCGGTGAGCCGAAACCGCTCTGCGTCGAAACTGAAAACTGTAATTTGCTTCGGAAGCAGAGTGATTCGCACTCTTTCTCTCTCTTTATTCGCGGCGAAATATCATAATAGGCGTCGGGTCAAGGCGTTCATAACGCATCGAAGCGTAGCAAGAAAAGGAGGAAAGCCGGCATGGCTGTCCGAGTAAAAGTCAAAGTAGATCGGCTAATCCCTCTCATTAGATGGTTACACGCGTGCAACCACCGGTCGTAATGACGAGTCGCGTTTTCTTGCCCGCGAACACACCGCGAGCATCGTTACACCGGCTAGTTTACGGCCGCGCGACCCCTGCTCGTTCTCAACGATCCCTCGCCTCGCTTCCACGGATTTTAATGCTCCCCTGTCACGGTATCAACGCGAACCGGCGCGATTCCTCCGCCACGGGTCAATTTAACCGGGGAACGAAAATTACGCGCTCAAACGATTCTCGTAAATGCGCGCGATACTCGCACACGGTTTACTGCCCGATAACGTGCCGCGAGGAAACGCTCTCACCGATTTGCGTAACGCGAACAAATTGTCGGCGATGTTAAAATGCCGAAATTGAGATACGTCCAACAGCTTTCTAAACATCTGACCTCTGCGTATACTTGTCAGATATTTCGCGGTAAATCGATCGACCAAGGAGCTCGATATTGTCCGTGAGAAATAAAGAGGCATGGAAATTGTTACGTGATCTGGCGACGCGTTTCGACCGCTGAGACCGATCATTACGGAATCGCATGCAAACTCGAATGAAACCGAGTATTGAAAGTAATCGACGCTTTAGCCGCGGCGTAATGACAGTGGTTTATGCAAATCGAACGGAGGACCGCGCGGTTTCCTCGTTGACGACGCTCCGAGCCAGTGGTAAAGCTTTGGTATTATAGGCACCGCGATCCTTTCACGCTGGCCGGAACATGTTTAATTAGGTGCGAAAAACGGCCGCTGGCGAAATTGTATTTCGATATCGCCCCGAGATTAAGAGAAGCGTCGCAGACTTTCTTCACGCCGTTTATACGGTTAATTTGATTTTACCCTGGTCACGGTAAATTGACGCTACCTCTGCTCGTTTAATTATCATAGAAACGAGAAGTAAATGTACTCGTCTTATCTAAATATACTTGAAAGTACGAAGTGACAGGCGTAATCGAGTCGTAATTAACTAGAAATCGAAATTCGACGAGGTTCGATCAAAATGTAGCCGCGGATAGCGAAACGGGAAATAGATAAAATTGTCAGGCCGATTAAACCGCGCGACGTTTAACGTCTGCCTAATGACGTGCCTATACTACTCGCCGGTGTCTACGTTCACCGCACGTACAGGGTACTCGACGATCGAGAGGAAGGTAGAAAGTGTCACTCTCCGAGAAGCGGCATCTCGGGCCATAATTTACAATAAAGATACGGATTGCATCGGGATTCACCCTGTCCGACTCGTTGTCTCTGGCTCGTCGTGACAGCCGCTGCTCCTACGCTCGAGCCGGAGCCATGTTCGCTGCGGATAAGCCGCGTCGAGTCGCCACCACGCGGCGAGACAACGACGAGCGGAGTAAGAAGAGACGAAGTGGCTCGCGAGAACGAGAGCACGTCGACCGTTTAAAGCTAATGCGCCTGTCGAACGATTTGGGCACACGACGAGAATCAATCGGGTCCATTAAAAGTCCCCGAACCCACCGGAGTATTATAATACGATACGAGCTGATTCCGAGTCGTCGTGGTTGGCCGCGGCGTCCAGACCCTCCGTTATGTCATTAATGAATATCCATTTAACGTGACGCGCTGTCGATTACGAAATTGATGACTATTCCCGATGTCCTTTAGCTTCACCCGTCCCCCTGTCATTCCTTCTCTGCGGCCCTGTTCGAGCCGATACACCGAGAATGGAGCCGAAGAAAGTATCCATTGTAAGATGGATACGAACGGAATACGATCAAAGTATGGAACGAAAAAAAAGAACGGAGGGAAGAGAGGCCGAAGGCATCGAACGACTGTAACGCTGATGACTGCGAGTCGATTCAAACGGAATCGGAGACATCGGAATACTGCGAGAAGCGTGTAATTGTAAAATATTACGTGTAAATTGTTTACATGGCATTTAGGAAGATTTGACGGATGGCAGAGATCGAACAGTGTCCGCGTAAAATCGAGTTCAGGATGCGTGGATACACGAAGCGTGCAATTTGCGATGCGCCAGCCGATACGTCAACCGTGATAGTCTTAATGTCGACCGTAATCGGCTATCACCGGCGAGATTGAGTGCAGCCCATTCAACACGGAATTTGCTAATTTATCATGAAAGCGAGCTTTATGCGGTAAAACGTGGACGACGAGGGTAGGCTGAACCGGACAAAGTTCGAAATAGGCGACCGTTATTAAAAGCCTCGGGGTAACTGTGTCAGCCATTCCGATATTAGCCATCGGCATTAATTATTGCCCCGGCAGCGAAATCGGCTTGAAATTTTCTCTAACGAGACTCGCATGAATACACAGATTGGATTACACTTAATAAGTACGTGTAATAATGAAACGTTATTTATGCGCGAGGACGACGGTCCGTCTATTAGGCGGACGACTAAAAATTACGCGCGAGCACGGCCCTTTGATCTTGTCGGATGAAAATGTTCGATTCGAATAGGTGCAAAAAGTTAATGGGAGGCATATAGGTAATTGGTTCAGTGTCGCGCGGTTCACCGAAACGGAATGCGGTTATCGCGCGGCCGCTAGAGATTCCAGGAAATTCAGCGAAATTCAGCAACAAGTGGAGCGGGCCGACGGGGTTATTTTTAAACAGCTGTTACGATTGGCTCGACGTTGTCGCGAGGAACGAACACGTCGTTGATGCGCCGAGCCGACGGTTAAATCGCGTGCGCGTACATAACCGCTTACGTGACGTTAAACACGCGCGGATATCGATCGTGATCGCGACAGGTATCGAGTCGTGTCAATTTTTATTACGTGCCAGGAATCGAGAGAACTTACTAGGAGGATCCTGACGGAACAGCGAATTAAAATTTCTAGAGTATCTTCTGACACCTCTTCGGAGCTGGCGTTAAATTATTCTTATATTACCTGTCATTAATTAAGTTGGAATAAAAAGAAGAATCTCGTGGTTCGTATCTCAACGGCTATCATCAACATTTTTGCAACGACCCGTCGATTCGCTTCGAAGAAAATCGACTCGAAATGATAATAGAGATCATCGATAAACCTTTCGGCCGGGCCGCCGAAAAGAGTCCGTAACGCGTTTAAACGCGTTTCATTAATAACAATTTTGGAGAAGCTGAAGGATCGCTCCTTCGCTATCTGTCGATGGGACGTCAAGTAATCGATCTCTCGGCCGAGGCTTAATCGTTCCGGGAGTATTGTTCGCGACAAAGGTAGAGAGAAAGAGTAGAGGGCTAGTCGCCGAGTTCATTTGTCATCGCCCGGCCGCCGCGAACATCGACGCCTCAGCACGCTTCCTCGCGCGTAATCCGACAGGCTAACCGGTCAATAATTATTTTTACCGATCTCGCCTCCGCGATAACCGCTTCGCGAGGACGGACAATATCTACGCGATTTACGAGACCGATAATACGACGTTTCGACGTTGGAACATCTCGGAACGACGACGGCCACGGGGATAATGCGATCGATCGTTATCGGGCGATCGCCGCGGGAAGTCACGGACTCGTTTCGGTGGCTCCGCTCTCGCGCCCTTCGTCCGACCCGAGACACGTTCCCGTCACGTGTCCACCGTGCTCTTTTTTTGCGGTTTAATCGAAGAATTAGCTCGTGTTTTTTGTCGAGCGAGGATTAATCCTCGCGCGAAACTTTGTCATTAGCTGTAATCGCGTCGATCGAGATCTCGCACGGGATAAATATGGCCATGTAATTAAACGTGATGTCGAGAGGGGTTTTACCGTGATAAACATGTAAAATACCAGCAACCACTATACCGTGATCGTCTCTGACCACGTTCGAAGATGTCTAAGAATATTTAATCGTTCTTCGAAAAATTTACGTCGGGACTCTCTTCATTTTTAGACTAACGAGCCGAGAGGTATCGAAACCTCCCTAGAGCATGAAACGGGCCGTACCGTCAGGAGGTTACAGGGAATAAACCGACGAGACAACGGTTTTCCTCTGTCACTTAATTTCCACCTGCGGACCAGAGGAGAGCTCACGGGTCGATCGCCTCGTGCCGGGTGTAAAAAACTCGTCGCGTCGTAACTTTAATCGAGAGATCGAGCCCGTCACCGGGTCCATCGTTTGTCCATTAAACACGTTTTATGCGCGTCATTCGAAGACGAGCTCGTTTTCCCGGGTCGTTAATTCGGATCGACGAAAAATATGTTTCGAGCCGACGTTCCCGGTATTCACCCGGGGTGCTGCTAACCCGGCATTCTTTCGGCATTAATTTCATTTCAGTTACCTACGTCCGGGATATTTCAATTAAAACCGGTGGAGCAATCAGTCGCTCAGCGGCACGCTCGATCGCGTGGGTGCCAAGAGCCGCAGGGGCTGTCACAAATATGCGGCGTGTGCGTCGCGCATACGAAGAGAGGCCGGCCAGCGGCGCGCAACGACACGCGTGTTTTCCGTGCCTCAATTATCTTACATCGGTTCCACGCCCGGCCACGGGGTATAAATTTATCTCGTTTTCGTTTCTCACACGGGTTACACGGG
>SHCU01000731.1:36299-46342 GCA_004307685.1 Ceratina australensis | reverse complement strand
GTTCAGTTCTTCATGATTCATGTGCTAAAACCTCTCTTCACTTACAATAGTTTCAATGCGTGTTTATTACGCCTTATAATCTTTTTATAATACGATTTCACAACTGTGTAATAAATAAATAACCTTCACGCGATACAAACGAGTGTCCTAAGGAAATTTCGGATCGTAACCCATTATTTCTAACAATACTACATATTTAAACATCCCTTTAAAAGCAACATTTCATTGAAACAATCGGCCGACGCTATAACAAAGTTTACTGTTCGAAAAATGTTTGTACAACCCCCGGAGTAAAATGGTGCCGAGTCGCAGTCACTTCTTGTTGGAAGGCGGGTCGAAAGAAATACGAGAGAGTTGATCGAACTCACGGTCGAGCAGCGTTTCACGGGAATTACCCCGGAGCCCTGCTGCCGTGCGAACGGACAAAGGGCCGGCCGTGTTCCACGGCAATCTGCCGGCTTCTTCTTCGGCTACGGCCAACGAGGGCCGATAGGCTCCTCTCGATTACCCGGATCGTCTTTGTCACGGTAATGACTTTCTACCTTCGCCTCAGCCGTTTTCCCCGATCGTTTCCCGCCATTATCCGAAAAAATTCGAGTTAACCTAAATCGATCCGATGTTCGATTTTCTTTTTAATATTTTTAACTGTCTGCCAGACTTTTCCATTTGGTTAGGGACAGTGATCACTCCGAGTGTGCAAGTAAAAGAAACTTTGTTGATTAAAGGAGTAACTTACTCCTGTCGTATTAGGTCATTAACCGTTTGACTACGGGACACTTTGACTTCTTACTACTTGTGAATATTGTCCCGCTAGGGAGCTCACACATAAGCAGTAGTGGGTTCAGAATAATTGTCCGAATCTGTACAACTGTAATTGTGTGACCCTGTAAAGTTTTATCAGTATACACTAAAAAAGGAATTTATTATTTAATATATTATATTATTAAAATAAATAACAGTATAATGTAAAAAGTAATGTAAAAAGGAATGTACAGCAATTAATAGTCTGTCAATCTCCAGATAATCGAAGACAGTCAGATGTGGAAACCGCCATTTGATCTCCCTTTGCGCAGAACTATCCGGATCCTCAAGGAAGGAGGACCGGAGTGTGTGATCACAAAGGGGAACATTATAGAACCCTGGAACGAAAGAAACCTAGTATACACGAATGAGTGACCACACGACGACACTATACCCAGACGTATAGTATCGTGATGTGCAACGGTCACCCATCTTTCTTGCGTACGCCGAGAACTGAGCTGAACCCAAGAAAGCTATAACCGTGTCTCACTGGCCTATTGCCAGTACGGTTACGTAAGGTGTTAATATATATAAGTATATAATATAATATAATATAATATAAACTCCTACAAACTGTCTTTTTCATTAAAAAGTAAGAAACAGGTGACAAGTTTGAGGTTGAGATGCTACGCAATGAAATAAAATACAAATTAAAGGGTAGAAATTAGTGAAGTCAGTTGAAAAGTTGTAGTCAAGTTTACTTTCTAATGAATCGAAATCTAAGTTGCAAAATTATTTACAGAAGGTAAACTTGCAGCACGAAAATAATTTTGCAAGTAATCAACAAGATTTAGATTATAGACAATACAGGCCAACGATTTAAGGCTAACGACTGAAGGCTAACGACTTATCATTCCTTTTTTTGTAGGCCAGAGGCTTGTTGTAAGCGTGAGGTTTCGTCAAGAGTCGCCTGGAGCTGTGTGCTTATACTCTAAGTAGATGTACCTGTAGCGTGGCGTTGAGGTTATTGTCGTAGTCCTAAATGGGTGGAAACAGAGAAAATTTTCGAAAAACTCTGTGAAGATGCGAGCATTGCTCGCATGGATTGAGAGAGTAAGAGGGCAAGAGTTTGGCTGGTTGGCGATTGGAGTGATGTTTGGTGGTTTGTTAGGCGAGGGGAAACCTGACTTTAGGTGTGTAGGGTAACATGTGAGGTTGAAAGTTGGTTGTATTTGAAATTAGTGGGTTGGCGTGGTCTGTTGGGGAATATTTTGTGATGAGGGTATTAATGAGCTGATTTATGGTGGGGAGTCCAGCAAGCTGGTGTAGAGCAGAGTTCTGCCCATGGTCTGAGCCGTCAGGGCTTTATCCTTACTACTACGGGCCGACAGGGCCCATTGGCCCATCTAGCCCGACTCAGCCCGGCTGTGACCGGTCGGCCCTGATAGCCCCTTATGCCTGACTTACGCATGCCGTAAATACGCTACTAATTGCGTATTAGTAATATACTTGCGTTTCGTTAGGGCTTGACCGACTCTTTATTTAATAAATTTCTTTTACCTAATGGTATGTATGTCCATAGCACAGTCTGTGTAAAGTACATATTTTTTATCACTCCCCCTCTCTTACTGCATTTCCCCTCAAAAAATTTGCCTGGACACTAGAGGTGCCAGTGTAACCAGGCATATTTCGAACAAACCCGTGAGCAATCTCCCTTTTCATCTCTGGAACGAACGTGATCGAATCACGAGTGATTCAAAAGTAGCAGTTCTAGCCATCGCTACTAGCTATTCAATCAGGATGGTAACACCGTATATAATATATCGTTATATATTACATTTATTTAGTTGAAAGGATTGGAAAAGGAAAGTCGTTGGAAAGACGGACGCGCCTTACGGGAAAAGGCGTTGCGGCGAACGGTGCCGTTAACCGCGAGGTGACGCAGCGAAAAGGAAAAAACTGAAGAGGGGGCGCAGCTTACGTGTTGACCAATCCACTCAGCGGGCCTGTACTCGTGTCTCGTTTAACCAAAGCCTGTGTACCAAACGAATAGGCATCATCGACGTAGTCCGGCCGCTGCGTAAAGTGGTAATCGATGTTGAACTCGCGGTTGTTTGCTAACTTCCCTGCCACCCCGCTCGATGTAAACGGACGTATACACACATATATATATATATGTATGTATATTTGTACTCCGCGTTCCCCTCGCCGCCAGATTAGATTAACCCTTTGCAGTCAAGAAATTTTTCCGCAATTATTCGGAGAATTTCTTACTTTGGAGTTTTTAGGTTACGTCTTCAAAAAGAACGTTCGTTCAATGAGATATTGATTTACATTACGTTATACACTATATACATATATATGTATACAATGTATAATCTAAATAATGTAAATATGTAATGTTGTAATATAATGTAAACATATATATAATATTATATTGTATACAATATTAAATAGAATATAATGTATACACTTCAACCAGGAGAGCGTCAGCCATATTTGTGGCGACATTGCCCACAACCCGTTATTCAAATATGAAGCGATATATCAGCTGAATGAAAATTCCATCAGGAAGCGAAAATTCTTGAAATCATCTCTGGACGGTTCATTTCGTTGACCACGATTTATCTCAATTTTCATCGGGTAGCGTGTACCAACTTCCACGGTTGAAACGTCTCTCTCAATTTCGGGGTCGCGTGAAATCTACTTTTTGGAGATTGATCGTCGCTCGTCAGCGAAGACAGGTTGCCTGATCGATGGTAACACGGAACGGTGTAACGGCCCGCGAAATGGATCCTTATTCCATGGACTATGTATACCGAAGACATACGCTACTATTGTGCAGGCGAGCACTACCTTTCTTCGCGCTATCATCGTTGCCGGCGAGTCATGAAAAATGGTCGAGGCACACATGAGTCCGGACTTCATGTACTTCGCACCAATCGGACTCAACTTTTCTCTCATGCACTTACAGCTTCTCGTTGATATTTTCAGCTAGGCGTTATTAATATTGAATGTCTTGGTAATTGTATACAATAATTGTATGTAACGAAGGAAATGTGCTTTGAAGATCTATTATAAATTCTATTATTCTTAGACTGATATGAAAATAATTAATATAATTTAAAATTGTGAATTAAAAGGCAAAAATATAAAGTTGTGTACTACGAGCTTTTTTAATTATTATTAACGGACCACTTAAGATATCTTGATGAAAATTGAATGGCACTTAAAGAGAAGTCTCACGAAGGTTTCTTATAAATTTCAATAATTTTCCTTCACTACAAAAAAAGTTATCGCAATTTAAAGTTGTGAGTTAAAAGACGAAAATATAAAATTGTATACTAAGAGTTCTTTTAATTATTGTTAATGAACGACTTAAAGGAGCTTAATAAAACTTGAAGGGTACTCGAAGAGAAGTTTCACGAAGGTTCCTTATAAATTTCATCAAGTACCCTTCGCTAGAACCGGAGTTATTACAATTCAAATCATTGGGTTAATAGGCAAAAATACAAAATTTTCTATTCTGTTACTTTTTGAGTTATTATTAACAAAAGATTTTGTAACAAATATGATTCAAGTTCTAATCTCACTTGTGTGTAACATTCACTTTCACAACAAAAATGTGATATAGCTAATAACATCGTTTGCAATTAAATCAACAATTAATAAAAAATTAATTGACGAAATAAAAGAATTGAGTAAATAAAATAAACAAAGGACAGGAACAAACGAACTTACATCACTTCAAGAGACTCACGTCACTTCAAACTCCCAATAAAAATCCATAAACAAAAACGTATACGTACATCGAGAAAGTTAAAAAAGAAAAAAAGAACTATAGCATTTCGAACGGAGAGTATGTATAGCGCTACATAGTACAAGAGCGGAGAGCACGTTTAGCGGAGGAACGTGTCGGGCGGCAGCCCGTTCGGAAGGAGAGAGATTTTTCGCCGGGGCAGGGAATCGACGTTCCGCAAAATAGTTCCACAAGTTGGCCCTGCAGAACGACGGCCTATTTTCCGTATTTTCACTCTCGTCCTCGTCCCGCGCGCGGCTTTTGTTGCTCCCTTTTCATATCGGCCCGGCCCGCTGGATTCAGGTCAGCTCCGGTCGTTGCTTTTACACCGACGACCCCCTCCCTACTCCTGCTTCCTCTTCCTCGTAGTCGCATACATGCGAACACGGATGTTTCGCGTACACGTCGAAGCGGAGGGAGATCGACGAGTCGTCGGGCCGAGACGGCGAAAATCCCCCGCCGGAAACGCCGCTACTCCGATGGGAATAATTGAGCATCGATCAGAGATTGATTTCTTCGTTCTCTCGGTTATCTAAAAATGTTTCTGATGGAAACACGAACTTCCGGCATTGTTTCGGTATCGTTGATTGGATTCTGGTTTAGGGGTAGATCAAGGTGTTATTGTAGGATTTTAGGTTAGGCGAAGTTTTTTAGAGGCTGATGTACGGAACTATTGCAATAAGGTGATTTAACTGATGTTTCGTTGAGTTTCAGTTCTAATGTTTTCTTTCTTTACAATTTAAGTATAAAAGTATAGTAGAGTATAATATAGTAAAGTATAATATAATAAAGTATAATACAATACAGTATAACATAGTAAAGTATAATATAGTAAAATATAATATAATAAAGTATAATATAATAAAGTATAACATAGTAACGTATAATACAATAAAGTATAATATAGTAAAGTATAATATAATTAAGTATAACATAATAAAGTGGAACATAGTAAAGTATTCTTATTATGGGAATATGATTAGACTTATGTACATACTTATGGAGACTATTTATTATATTAACTCTTATATCTATGTATAAAGAGAACCCTTAAGTAACCATCACCTTAACGTTATATTATGTCATTTATATATATATGGTTTATGGATGAATGAAAAATTAAATTAAACGCCCTCTTATAATCATTGCACGCTCTCACCCCATGTTCACACCCACAGAGAGTCATGACGCACACACACGTAACAGCCCTCTATACTCTAAGTGAAAGAAGGAAATCATTATGACTGAAACTCAACAAGTATAATATAATAAAGTATAAGATAGTAAAGTATAATACAATAAAATATAATATTATATAATAATGAACCTGACAGATACGAACCAGATACCTATACAAATTCCATTTTATCCGCGGTTTACACGCGAAACTACCTTATCTAGCAACGCCACCTACATATCCCCGTCGTGTCTCGTTTAAACGAAAACACCGTTTAGATGGGCCGATTAATTATTTCAAATGAAAGTTGCTAATCGATCAGAAGGGCGAGGGGGGGTGTTCGAATCGAGAGGTTGCCTCGTTGCAAGCATTCGAGTACGCTCCGGGAGAAAGGAAATTGCTCGAACAAATTGAAAAGCACGGACGCCCCCATTAGATCGAACGAGCCGAGAGTCTCGATTTTACGGGGCCGTCGGAATTATACTTTCAAAGTGGTTCAACCGGGGTACGGAACCCGTCGCGCCTGTAGGAACTCGAATTTCGACACGCGAGATCCATCTTTTTGACAGCTTTTTTTTTTTCTCACCGACGGATTCATTCCGGTAAAGCCTGTCCCACTTGCACACGGGAGTACGTGCCGTGTACGAGTTTCTCTAAAGAGATAACCGCGGATATTTGATACGAGCCAGCTCCATCGACGGCAACCACTTTAATATGTCCGTTATGTGGATAATAGTGTATTAATATATAATACATAATGGTGATGTGTAAAAATATTAATGTACAAAATAATATATCAATATAACTGGGTAAAATAAAATATCAATGTTATGCTAATATATATAATGATATAATAATATTAATATGTTATGTATATTAATATGATAAATTATAAATTATATATATTAATATGATAAATTGTCAATTATATATATTAATATTACTGTATGAAATAATATATCAATGTTATGTTAATATAACTGCATAAAATAAAATATCAATGTTATGCTAATATATATAATGTTATAATAATATTAGTATATGATAAATTATATGATCATATAATATATGATTAATATACTATATATAATATAATATATACCATATATACCATAAGTTATATCATATATCACTGATGAGATAAATTAATTCACTCACCGAAGGCTGAGACGTACGGACACCTGCAAACGCTATTGGGCGGCAGCCTGCACAAAGAAGAAACAAAATTGTTAAATAACATTTTCAATTATTCTTCATTATTATTTTAATTTATTAATATACTATAATATATTGTAAGAATTAGAATGTATGCGTCAGTGTGTATGTGCGTAAGTGTGGTGGGAGTATACGAGAGACCGATGTAGGTGCTGCCGAAATCGCGAATACCGATGAACCGGGCAGTCGAGGAGTAGACTCATTAAGTATCGGTTACGGATTATCGGAGGCATACGGCCTAACTCAATTTTCCTTTGTGGCATACGGCCTGATTTAGTTTTCTTTTGTGGTATACGGCCTGATTAAGTTTCTTTTGTGGCATACGGCCTGAGTTAGTTTTCTTTTGTGGCGTACAGCTTACTTTAGTATAATTTTGTTAACTATCGTGATCATCGTGACAGTGGACGAATACGATTCGATTGTGTTACGCAGTTGGGAGTTTCATTATCCCTGCTTCCTTACAGTAAGTCTTACAATATATTAAATTATATCAGAATTATATTACATAAGTATACTATATTAAATAATAGATATAATGTATATATATTAACGGCATTAATTATTACTAGACCTGATATTTATTATATTATTTCTATCATTATTTTATTATAATATTTAGTATATATAAACAGCATTAGCATACTAGACCTGACATTTATTATATTATTTCTATCATTATTTTATTATGATATTTAGTATATATTAACAGCATTAATGTACTAGACCTGATATTCATTATATCATCTCTATCATTATTTTATTATGATATTTAGTATATATTAACAGCATTAATGTACTAGACCTGATATTTATTATATCATCCCTATCATTATTTTATTATGATATTTAGTATATATTAACAGCATTAATGTACTAGATCTGATATTTATTATATTATTTCTATTAGTATTTTATGAAGGATGTTCGCGCCCCCTGTCTCTATCCATGCGTCCGGTACTGGCTTCCCATACCTCATGGGGGCGCGAACATCCTTTATTTTATTATGATATTCCTCATATGATATTTATTGACGGCATTAATTATTACTAGACCTGATATTTATTATGATTATAACCCCGACTTGGTTACGATTCTCTGTCTCTAGCTACACGCAACAGAATCGGCATATTTCACTCGGCCCTATCTTCGTACGATTCGTCCCGTGGAATTACCGCCTTTACGATATGACAATACCCATTGAGAAGGTTCGTATTCTATAGAAATTCGATCAACGGTTAAAGCCATCAGTCTATATCTCTTCCCATGGAGGGATACGCTCTCGCGGCAACGAGAGACCATTAATTCTCGGCGGGAAGGTTCCTATACCCCTTGGGTTGGTTCTTGGTCAACCCTGCCAGTTCCTTTCCAAGATGCCATTATTTATAGCGGCGTCGTGAATCGTTGTTTGCCGCCTTTCAGGCTTGTATCATGCGAGCTATTCTCTTTTCGATAGACTTGCTCGCTATAGTGGTAAGAATGTTAGGTTAGAAAAATCACGTTGTCATTGTTGACTGTATATTTAATCTTCCTAACGGCGACTGTGAAAATTATATGCTAAGAAACATCGAAGAATTCTTGTGAATTTATGATTTATTGACTAATTAATTGAGAGTTTTTAATCGATCGAAATTTGTTGAGAAATGTGCGCAACGTGCACACACAGCTATCAGGTGATTTCGACAAACAGAGAAGTGAGAAGGACCTGGTTAGGGGTTCTTTTTTATGGCACCCTATTTACCGACCGAGCCTTACAAGCAGGAACGGAAGTAACTTCACTTCTTATGGAATCGTTGTTTAATTTGTAGCTTTTCTTTTATTAGTTTATATGGTACAATCAATGTGTCAGTACTTACTCAAATTAATGCCATACATATCTGTTTATCTTCAATTATAAAAACCACTAGAACCGTGTATTCTCTGTGTCGTTTGTGTCATTTAACTAAAGAGTATTAAATATATAAACGGAAACACCCATTATCTCCATCAAAATTACGTAAACCGTCTATGTCATATATTGTCTATGGTGTTATATGTTCTGTAAGTTCGCGTTATTATATGAATTGTATGTCACGTTCACGTTCGTCATTTTATAAAATCGTAATACTTCCCCGAGGGATTTTCCCGAACAACATTATACAACAGCCAGTATCAGGAGCATTAGGCGGGGTCCTTGAAGTATGCGAAGATAGTAGCGACACTCGGCGAATAAAATATTCGGTAGGTACTTTGCATAGTGGAAAGTTCCATCCGCGCTGTCGTCCACTATTTTCTACCGGCGAAACTTGTTCGAAAAACAGGCTTGGAGAAACAGTTCCTCGGGTGCCAATAACTTACCCGGCAGTCACGGGAACTTGCTACATTCGATTTTAACAATAAGCATTGGAATTAGGAGTTCAACGTGGAATCAAGTTTGTCGAAGTAAATTGTTCTCGACGGTTTTACAAGTGTCAGCAGTATAAATTATTCATCGCGACCCGTGAAACCTTCGCTTCACAGATCTTCAATCCTTGACCTGAGGTCATTAAGCTAAGCCAGGACGCTACATGTATCCTTCGTCATTCGACTTATTTTTGCAGCCCATTATGAAATATAAATATACGAAAAAATATATTTAAAAATGTATGTGATATAATTATATAAATAAATATTATTCAGACGATTGTTAGCCCGAAGATAAAAAGCAAAAATGATGTAATAGTTTAATGTATATAAGTGGTAAATGATACAGACTCGCACCCTCTCTTTCACTGTTCTCGTATTACGCTTCTAAATCTCCGAGCTACTAACGGCCCAACTAAGGCGCGTTCTCCATTTTATTTTATTTTATTTTTTCTTCGTCGCATCAACGACGAAGTTATTAGCGACTACAATATATACAATTATACTTTGTACAATTACACAGTGAGCTTGTAAAGTTTAGTTGAGTATAATATAGTACGGTTTGTTATGTGATAACGATAAGTAATCGAAAAATAGTTTGGGGTGTAGTACATATTGGGTACAGATATATTATATGTTATCTAGCAATGGTACAGTATGTTGGAAAGATGTTTTATGATACCTGATTTGGATGTGTAGTGTAATACATGTAGTGATATTCGCAAGTTACAA
>SHCU01000730.1:4122-18553 GCA_004307685.1 Ceratina australensis | reverse complement strand
AATACATTGGCACATCTTCGATGTATCGCGCTTTGCAGAAGAAAGAATAACCGATCTGATATAAATGCATTGTCGCTTGATATAAATGCAGGAATACTTCATTTCTAATAACGAAATTGAACTTGATCAAGTGGAACGTCTCGAAATTTTTCGACAGTCACTTTAATCCCAGGTGATCTGAAAAAAGCAGAAGGATCATCCACCATCTAATCCCCTTACCGTGGACCTGCGTTCGCAGTGGCACCTTATTAACCGTTGCAACCACACGATTTGGGATCAGCATGACGATGATCACGAGTCATGCTGACTAGGATGTAGCCACGGCAAGAAACGGTATCCGCGTGTCATAAATCAACCGCACTGACTCGACTACTTTAATCGTACTCCCCAATGTCTTCTAGCGCGAAACGATAGACGCGCAAAGTATTAAGCACGGAACAATTTATATTGTTACCAGATGTTATTCTAATCTAGATAAATGTAACGTGCTCGCTCGCGAATACATTCCGCCCGACACTTCTCTAAGCCGTTACGTTGCCTTTACTTTTCCTTCGTTTCAAATATTTATACAAGTCAA
Organism: Ceratina australensis; assembly: GCA_004307685.1. Taxonomy (NCBI): domain Eukaryota; kingdom Metazoa; phylum Arthropoda; class Insecta; order Hymenoptera; family Apidae; genus Ceratina; species Ceratina australensis. Next base: position 17,976 of record SHCU01000730.1, on the reverse strand, counting down.
ATCGAAACGGGCCGGTCATTTGTATAGTCGCTATCTTTCGTTGAACTTTTATTCTTGACGGATCGTATTTGGAGTTTCCGGTAATGGACCACCCCTGTATACGGGTCAGATAAAATCTGATGACTGTCAACCTAAATCACTGTCAAACAGCTATCTCGTACAATTATAACTTCCGTTTTGAGATAATTATCGGGACCGCTGTCATAACCACAAGAAAAGTTTTATACAGTGTTGTGACCCGGGCTGGTAAGGAAGGTAACCGTTGGTTAACGCAACTATATTTCCAATCAACTTGGTACAACGTTTTTGAGGAATTCAAGAAGTGTAGAGTCCAGTCCAGTATTCTAAGTCTTACGAGTAGGTGGTATATATATGTTTCCTATGTAGATGTTTACTATTAGCCCTGGACAGAAGGGTTGAGTTTGATCTTAGTGACTAAGACAATCTTAAAAAAGTATATAAGTATTTTAATCATGCAACAACAGTTGTTTAAATTTAATTAAATAAAAGTTTTGCAATTCTGAAAATTCTATTTGCCTCTATATGTCGATTCTTAAACGATCAGGGGGTCAGGGACAGCGTAAATTGGTAGGATAGCCGAACGATGCAGAGGGCAAACCAGATCCAAGAAATTCTTCCTTTATGACAAACAGATGCGCCTTGGGACGGACGCTCCCGAGAAATCTGCGTCCTATTTGCGCCCCTGCCAGCGATGCATCTGCGCTCTGCGATACGGCGATACTCGATGACATACATAATAGAGCGGAGGATATAAAAGTGGCGTCGAGTAGACGGAGATGGGAACCGACAAGGAACACCGATGAATTTTTGATTAGCTCGAAACGACACCGAGGTTCATGCATGGCTCCTGATCTCATTCAGCCTATAGCCCATGTTCGTTCGTCTCGCCTATTTTTTTTTTTTTTCTGACCTGGGCTAAACCGAAAGAGCAGTGGCTCGTTGAAGATTGTGTAATCTAGGATTAAAGATTAGATACGTCTCATCTGCTTCTTCTTGTAGAATTATCATTAAAAAGTTCTCAATCTGTTATTACAGTTTTTAATTATATTCATTAAAAAATGTCCCATTGTAAGGGGAACTGTATCTGGCCGATGAAAATTGTAGGGTAACAATTTCGGGCTGATCCGTGGGACGGAAAAATTCGGCGGCAGAAAAGTTTCTAGCCGTGGGACCGGAAATTTCAGGAGGATTATGGTAATCCCGTTCCGAATCTAATAAGCGGTTGACACAAATTACAGAAGCACCTGCCCGACCTACGAAAGTCGGCGCTACTTCCCTGTGATTTCTCAAAATTAGATGCCCCATCCTGAGAAAACTTTGTAACGACGTTCCGAATTCGGGTCACCGTCTTTTTGTCCTGTAATTTCCAACCTTTCCAGCTGCGTTCGCAGCGGTTAAGCGAGACGTGGGTTAATTGCTCGAAGCCTAACGTGCTCTCTTCTATACTGATAAATAATCGTTCTCTTTGCGACGATTATAGAATTTCGTTATTTCGTTAAGTTCGTCAAGCGATCGAAAAAATACTACCAAAAAATAATTTTATCCATCAGTTTTTTTGGAATCCCTCCTCACTCGAAACAGGCCATGAGTCTGGGAGACACCCACGTGAAATTCCAAACCTGTCCCGCGTTATCTCTAACTCGCGAATCAGATTCGAAATTCAAGAATTTGGTTATTTCATTAATTTCGTCAAGCGACCGAAAAAATACCACCAAAAAATAATATTATCCATCAGTTTTTTTGAAATTCCTCCTCACTCGAGACAGGCAATGAGTCTGGGAGACACCCACGTGAAATTCCAAACCTGTTCCGCGTTATCTCTAACTCGCGAATCAGATTCGAAATTCAAAAATTTGGTTATTTCATTAATTTCGTCAAGCGACCGAAGAAATACTACCAAAAAATAATATTATCCATCAGTTTTTTTGAAATTCCTCCTCACTCGAGACAGGCAATGAGTCTGGGAGACACCCACGTGAAATTCCAAACCTGTTCCGCGTTATCTCTAACTCGCGAATCAGATTCGAAATTCAAAAATTTGGTTATTTCATTAATTTCGTCAAGCGACCGAAGAAATACTACCAAAAAATAATATTATCCATCAGTTTTTTTGAAATTCCTCCTCACTCGAGACAGGCAATGAGTCTGGGAGACACCCACGTGAAATTCCAAACCTGTCCCGCGTTATCTCTAACTCGCGAATCAGATTCGAAATTCAAGAATTTGGTTATTTCATTAATTTCGTCAAGCGACCGAAGAAATACTACCAAAAAATAATATTATCCATCAGTTTTTTTGAAATTCCTCCTCACTCGAGACAGGCAATGAGTCTGGGAGACACCCACGTGAAATTCCAAACCTGTTCCGCGTTATCTCTAACTCGCGAATCAGATTCGAAATCCAAGTGAAAAGAGCGTCATCGAGTTTACCATTAGGCATACTCCGGCTGTCATCCACTACGTACACCCTAATTAGACGCTGGTAAACGACTGTTCGGGAAGCAATTTCACGCGGCTCGAATCAGCAGCGTTGACTCGCCGAAACGGAACAGGCAGGACGTGGGAGTGGGACCGAGATGTAGCGGGAGACGCAGAGGAAGAGAGAGAGAGAGAAGTGCACCGATGCAAAAGCGAGAGGCCATTCAACGGCAATCACCGGGGCGTAGACCGGTCCCTCCCACGGGACCGGATCTGTCCAGTCTGTCATTCATTCAAATTAATCTCCTGGATGTTTCAACGGGTCTAGCATATCTCGTAAAACCTCATCAACTTACAACAACCGTAACGAATAAAAGAAATGCAACAAATTCCGGTTAACAAGTCGATGAACCTGAATTAAGGTAGTAGTGCAATGGCATCCAAAAGTCATAGAGAGTAGAGAGTACGTGTCTTGCTAATAGAAAAAGGAAGGTAACAGCCTTCTACTTGTCTTTTTCTTTTTCATAACCATAATCGCAATCATTCACAATGTCAACTTGATGTGACAAAGAGAGGTCGTAAGACTCATTTGTTCCCTTCTTCCGACGGTGCCGTCAATTACACTCACAGAGAGCCTATAGGCCGTCTCTAGCCTATCTATAGCATTTTTATGGCATGGATACGTAGGCCATTGTATAATTAACTTTGTAACTATAATTCCATACCAACGTCTTTTGTAACATGTTAGCTTTTGGAAGAAATGGTAAAACGTGTTTGGCAGCAACACATCTAAATGTTGACATCTTCACCTGACATAGGGATCTTGTATAAAATATCAAGACTTTAATAATTGATACCTGTACCTGTAGGCATCTCAAAATTTTAACAGATGCCACACAAAATAGTAATTGAATTATAGTTAAGTTTTCAAGAGTCTCTTGATCAATCAAATTCTCTCGACTCCAATAGCTAATAGGACAGCCATAACCATTTGACATCTCCAAAAAATGTCTCACACAGATTTATATAGAGCTCATGAAAATCCTTATCAATCATATTTCATACTTGCTCAAAAGTTTTCCCTGAACCTTCCAATATCAGGAATCAATAATTTGATCTCCTAATGAAGAACAACAATAGTCTGGATGGAAGAACCGCGTCGGGTCATATTAAGAAGAGGGCAGCGACCAAAAGCAGTCGACGAGGATAGACGAGGTTAAGAAGAAAAAGGAAGGAAGCAGCTTTCAGCTTCGGTGGCAGCGATGGTGGTGGTAACAGAGATGCTTCCGGGAGCCAAGAAGTACTTTCAACCACTTGCGTTCAATTACTAGTGGCGAGGTTATGGCGGGCTTCTTGTGTTGAGGCCGTAGGAGTGGTCTCTGTTCTCGTTCTCCCGTTCCACGTTCCGTAGGCCCGCTTACGAATCTCTCCCAGCTAGAACCGCTTCTCCCGTCCTGGTACACCACTCGTTCCTTTTGTCCGTCGCCTCTAACGTTGCGTTCAAGGTGTACATACACCCTGCGGACGCGGTTCGGCCGAGTTTACTCAAGGCTGCCCGCCAAGCACATCTAATTGACCAGGTCTTATTGTTAATGGAAATGATCTCCGGCGCGGGGCCATCCGACGCTTGTCCGACTGCCAACTCTTGGCCGACGTTCGGGACATTTGTTCACGGGTACCGCCGTTTCGCACTTACCGTTTCGAGAAGCGCAGATTGTGCTCGCGTCACTGGGCTAATTAGGCGAACCGACGGACGTTACTTGCGAGTGATCGAGCTCGGTAATTACTGGTTAACGTATGCCGTTACCATCTAGAATTCATTCGACTGAGAGATATTTGATGACTCCTCCAGCGGATTAGGTTATTCATCCACGAGATCTTGTTGATATAGATAGCTGGGTGATTCTCGGTGAGCGAGCGAACAGGCCACCGTTTCTGCTTGTACATTTAATAGTTTCATATGCATTTTATATTATATTTATTTTGCAAGAAATCTTGAAGGAATTATTTGCACGAGAAATTCGAGAATATTCAATTTCACTTTAATTACGAAAAATTGTGTGAAAAATTGTTATTGCTTAACAAATCATTAAAATTCACCTGGATTCCATTTTTTGCTGACTTTTCTAGTTACTTGTTTGCGAAATTTTTGCTTAAGCAACCGCTTGAAGATGCTGCTCGTGTTTTGAAATGAGGTTTGTTGTCTCTGAAAGCCCAGGGAGGCGGTGTTGTTGTTATTGAATCTAAGAATATGTAAATGAATGTCGGATCGTTGAAGGCGGCCTGTATTCGAAAGTTTTTGCATATTTCCGTGATACAGTTCAGTTACGTTCCGCGGATCCTTGCTTATTCAGTAATTATCTCACGGTATATTTTAAACCGTGAAATTGGAAAATGAACGAGCTGAAATTATTATATTTTCTGTATAATTTTACGAAGTGGCAAGGAGAACTTCCACACGTGAATTGCATTAACAGTTGGAACGGATTTCCCTCTGCGCACTGTGCCATTAATAGTACCGATCTCTTCGGATGTACAATAGAAAGAACTCTTATTGACACTACATTCTTCATTCAATTTAAGTTTATCCAATTTGCAGCCTCTAATTGTGCCGAGGTACCGAGTCGTCAATAGATGACAGTTGTCCCATTCTCGGCAGCTTACCGCCGCTCTTAAGATAAATTGATATAATTGTGAGGTCTACTTGAAGGGGGAGCCTGTTAGTACGATCAAGAGAACGTCAAACAATACATAAACGTACGTTAGGCTCGACGCTATGCAAGGTTATATTCATTCAACTCGATTTCTCAAATAGCACATAATAAATGTTATATTATTATCTATTTTATTTCATATCTCTTTTTTAAAACAGTTTAACGTAATATGCGATCTAAGTAAACCAACTAACAAATTATGGAACGTTTAAACACTGGAAGTCTGATAGTTTTGTAGAGAGTTCAATGCCAGGGATATCATAGAAGGAAAAAATTAGTGAGAAGAAAAAATGTTATCAGTATGTGGATTATCATAAAAATTGCATATTTAATTTATTTTAATACGTAATATATGAGAGCATCAATGAATGATTAATCGTAAAATGAAGGCTGGAATAAAATAAATACTACTGAGGGTAACAAATTATGATCGAGTCGTCCAGAACAATCTCATGAATCCACTTTTATTAGGTCCGTGTCACGATCACTTTGTACCCTTATCTGCGGCATGATTTAGAGTAACATTATCGATAGTTTGGGGCTGGGAACCAATCAGAAACAGAAAGACGCAATAAGATACCGCGCGACCATTAACCATGCTTTATCGGCGACAAATCTGCTTAATGGCAAGCCCGTGTTCTTGAGTTAATAGGCAAGCGGATGGCGCGAAATTGATTAACGCTTCGTCCCCGCCGCTTCGTAGAACGAGACGAGGAGCTCGTCGCATAAATATTAATTTTCTTCGTAGGCTTTAATCGGGTGCCGGACCAACGGAATCACTCCGCCATAAAATTTCATAAGCCCTTCGCCAATTAGGCGACGAAATAGCACGAGAAAGAGGGATTTCGGTGTTTGGTTTGAGGATTTTAGGGATCAAGGATTGCGGCGGGAGCTAAGCGTCGTATAGGGTTCCGAGTTAATGATTGAGGGTTGCGTCCCACACGTTCTGCCATTATGTTTCGACGCTTTCCCGTATCAAGGTTAAGAAAATAGTTTGCTGCTTTTTCACTTGCCATCATTGCGTGAAAAATGTTAGATATAATTTATCATATAATGAAGATCTTGGTACAAGTATTGTTTAATTCTTAATATTTTCATACATCATATGTAGTGTTAAGATAGAAATATGGTTTAAAACTATTTAAACAATATCACTTCAACACATAAAAATTTATATCAAACTTATTATGATTAAAAAATCTTCAAATAAATCTGACCTGGAAGGGTTGACTCCTTGAGGCACAGGATTTCAGATCACAAATAGACCCATGTTGCACAGGAATTTTCTCGGGTTTTAAATGAAACAAAATTGGTATATTTTTATTAATACAGGTATAACATCACGTAAAAACGTAAGAAAATAGTAACAGTTAATGTTGTCAACATAAGGAATACACTTGTAACATTGTTTGAAGACATTACCAACTGCTTTACGTTAATAAGACGAAATCAAAACCTATGCAAATACAGCTACTGCAAGATTTCGATAACATACGATAACAACGAATAACAACGATTTTCCGTAACAACATAAGGAATACATTTATAACATTGATTGAAGGCATTACCAACTGCTCGAGGTGGGACTAAAAATGTCCCACGATGCCAAATACATCAAAAAGGTGGGACAAGGTTTCAATCCCAGCGTGCTCCAAACAGTTAAATCATATTAGAAACGATAAAAACTGTCATACAAATAACATGAAAATTCTGGTATCCAACGTAAAATCAAGAAGAGTACTTAAAGCGGAATGATGGCTCCGTCTATCCTCGCAAAATACTAAAGCCCGAAGTCCCTTCGTCTAAGCTGGATGTGACAACGGCACCCTCCGCCGTCTTCAATCCTTTGTCGAACCGTTGTACCCGAGCACGACGCACAATAAGTGGCGTGCGCGTGCGCGCCCGTTATTATAAATAAAGAGCGGCTAAATTAGATTTCCAAATCAAGATGGTGCCCGTATTGTCTACGACAGAGGCTGAATTAATTGGATTTCAGAGCCAACTTTGTCGCGTCTCGCACCAATCCGTTGCCCGTGCCTCCTCAGCCCCTCCCGTCGTTCTCCTCTCTTTTCTTCGACGCGACCGAGCGTAAACGATGCTCGAGGCGCGTCGCCGCCGAATCGACCAGGACGCCGACACCAACGAACCTACCGGTCATGTTATGTCATCCCTCGGACGATTATGCTCCCGCACTCGAGCTCGCTGGATTCTGGGTCTGATGGGTACGTAGGTCTCCGGGAAAGGGTTGCTCGAGGATTATTAACCCTTTGACCGTTGAATACTCAGAGCCGAAGCTATCACTGGGGACTGAATACTTTTTCAATTCGGCGATGTATTAAATTATATAGTATTAAATTATGTATTAAATTGTATGTATTAAATGTAATATGTGTTGAATTAAGTATTAAATTATGTATTAAATTAAATTATATATTATATTAAATTATATATGTAAGCTTGTGCGTAACCAAGCTTGGCTTCGTCGCTTGTTGACAAGCGCGTGAGAGTCAGTATGTAACAAGACCCCGAGCTGTTAGCATTAATGTTATTGTATTGATGTATACAGAGGTTTGCTATCGGCAATTGTATTGATTCAGGTTAGTTTTAAGCTTATTCGTTTACTATAATATTTCTGGACTTTGCTAATTTGTACATATTATTAATATTTCAGTTGTTCACTGCATCATACGTGTTGATTCTTACCCTAAACTATCTACTCCTATCAACTCTTTAAAAATTGGCCTACATATATAGTACAAAGTCCAATTACTGTTACACTATCCTCTCCAAAATGAACAAAAAACAAAACTATATGAACAATTCAAATCCGAAGTATACATAAGCAAAGACTTTCATCTAAGAAACAAGAACAATAAGAAAATCACCGAGCGCATATATGCGTCTGTAGCAGTCAAAGGGTTAAGGGATCACCGGGTTGGACAGATGGACGGATAAACAAACCGGGCGTAATGAACGAGTTCGGATCGGTGGTCGCAGATAGAGTCGCGGGCACTTATTGTCGTCGCGATCCCATTTCGGCATCCCACGGGATGCTCGTATTAAATCAACTGAACACAGGAGGCGGCGGTCTCGCTGCGAGCCTTGGGCCCGGGACGATGATGATACGTCGGCGCGGTGAGATAACCGTCACTATATGATTGCACGTATATATACCTACTGGGTTACTAGATAAGCCACGATTGTGCAGGAATGCGTAAGAGAGGTTCGATGTAATTAACGTTGATATCGCGCCGCGGGGGACAACGAATGGGCGAACGGGAGAAGTTAATTTGATGGAGTCCTGTGTAACGTGTCCGGTGCGTGATTCCCGTGCATGTTCTCAGCTGAAGGGTACGTCTACTTCTGTTGTGATTACAGCGGGAGGAGTTTGAGTTACTGGGGTGAGAAGGCTAGATAAGCGGCAATTAATTGGGAGGTGAAACTGGGAGCTACTAATTCAATGAATGAGATTGTGTTTTTTATGCGACGCTTTGTCAGTAATGTTTGATATCTTCTAGGTTAGACTTCTTCGATGAAAGAAACGACGAAGTAGTAGATTTTTATGTTCGATAATTTTTAAATTAATATGATACAAACAATTAGAAAATCTCGGGAGATGAAAGTGGGAGCCACTAATTCAGGAGTAATGAGATTGTGTTTTTCATGTGACGCTTCGTGTCATTAATATTTGATATCTTCTAGGTTAGACTTCTTCGATGAAAGAAACGACGAAGTAGTAGATTTTTATGTTCGATAATTTTTAAATTAATATGATACAAACAATTAGAAAATCTCGGGAGATGAAAGTGGGAGCCACTAATTCAGGAGTAATGAGATTGTGTTTTTCATGTGACGCTTCGTGTCATTAATATTTGATATCTTCTAGGTTAGACTTCTTCGATGAAAGAAACGACGAAGTAGTAGATTTTTATGTTCGATAATTTTTAAATTAATATGATACAAACAATTAGAAAATCTCGGGAGATGAAAGTGGGAGCCACTAATTCAGGAGTAATGAGATTGTGTTTTTCATGTGACGCTTCGTGTCATTAATATTTGATATCTTCTAGGTTAGACTTCTTCGATGAAAGAAACGACGAAGTAGTAGATTTTTATGTTCGATAATTTTTAAATTAATATGATACAAACAATTTAGAAATCTCGGGAGATGAGAGTGGGAGCCACTAATTCAGGAGTAATGAGATTGTATTTTCCATGTGACGCTTTGTATCAGTAATATTTGACACCTTCTAAGTCAGGCTGCTTAACCCATTAAAAGAAGTGACGAAGTAGTAAATTTCGTCCTATATTACTATTAATTTTTATCTTCAATCATTTTTAAATTGATATGATGCAAACAACTGAGAAATCGTATGAATCTAACTGTGTAATTAGCGTTGAACATGACGAATTCTCACGCACAACGCACTTGAAAATCTCTCGCGAGCCACTCGAACTTGAATCCGGCGAACTTACAACAATCCCGACGGTCCCGGCACTCGATTCCAGGCCGGCACCTGAAATCAAAAACATTCCGCTCGCAGACCGATCCTCCACTCTCAGGTCGGACTCGAGAAAATACCTAAAACCAATTCCGCGAGGAACCAATTCATAAACCGGAGGCGGCTGTGCCAGCAGCGGCGATCGTGCCACTCCATAACAACAATACAACGCGTACGGCAACGCAATTAGAAGGTACGCGGCGGTATTGTTGAGCACGCGGGCTCGTCGAAAGTTCTTGGATTAAGCTCCCCCGAGAAACATCCCGACGATATCTGTTGCTCCATCCGCGACGGGTTCGTTTCTGGTTTTCGTGCGCTCTTCAATCCCCCGCCAGATCCGGATTAGCACTGCGGAAACTCCTGACTCATTACCGGAATACCGATGAATGCCTTGCACGGTCACGGAACGCTCTGGTTGTTGATCGGGAAAGAGATTTAGAAGGGCTCGCCGGATAGTTCGCGAATATCATGCCGGGAATTCCGAAATTGGATTTATGCAAATCAACCAGATAATAGATATAGTAAATAGAATTTTAATAAAATACACACTAATTGAAAAGTAAAATTTTCATTAAATAAATTTGTGACCGCGGCTGCGTATAAATAACGGCAAACAGCCAGAACAATAAATTTACTAATTTATTATAAATTGTGCTGACGTGTCTCGCAGCCATAAGACAAAAGATGTATGTAGAGTAAACAATAGCTGAACGCAGATCAATACTTCGATGTTCTATTTCTAATTACTGTACGTATAATATGCGACGGATTGAATTAGAATCTAGCTATATAGATTTAATCTCAACAAAATTCGATTGGTTAATAACAGAAAATATAATATTAATAAAATTTGCAGTAGTGTATGTTTGACATATTGAAGAGTGAATTAATTTTTTATACTCATTCTGCGTTGAAAAATAAGATTTATTCTCTTCTTGCAACAGTGTAATTAGAAGGTGTGGATGGGATTGTTGTTAAGACCTGTATCAGCTCCGGTTTTTCGTCGGGGTTAAAGATTGCCAGGTTACTTTTATCCCGCTGCGAGATTCGAACTAAGAAAGTCCGCGAATTGGGTTAATGAGCTCGAAGTAGTTTCGACCAAATGACGCTAAGAGTAGAACGGAAGATGCGTTTCGGTTCTGGTTCTGATGTGGTTGATAACATTTTATGCAAATAGGAGCACGCTGCTCTGATTATTATTAATTCTGTATGATATGAATTATTTATATATCTCTCTCTGTTCGTGAAGCATCACTTTGACTATTTTGAGAACGGCAATTACTTGAATTATGTATATGTATGTAGCATATAAGGCTACACAGATGATTGTTCTTAAAAATTAACGTGATGCCAGAGTTGCCAGATCTGGGCCGGGAGCTATCAAAATCAGCGAATTTTTTAATAAATTTCGGAAGCTTCTACCACATCGCGGGCTAGGATTGATTTCCGTAATTTTAATATATCATGCAAAATAGAAATAATTGTAGTGAAACGCTATATCTCAAAAATGAGGGATACTTTTATCGGTGGTATTATGTCCCGAATTGTATATTCGTTCCTCCTTTATTTACAAAAAATTGCGCAGACTTTGTCAGGTTTTAAAGGATATGACCACTCATGAGATTAGCAGCGGTATATTTGCATCTGTTTCTTATCTGAAAATAATAGGGAAATATCATGTTCCATAGGTAGTCCTAATTGATTCTCCAAATAGATGCCTGCAATTTGCATTCTCAAGTTAATTTTCATGTCATGACAGAAACTGTTGACTCAAGGCCGAAGAGCCCTAGTGTAGACTAAGTAGGAAGCCACATGCATCTTCTAAATTCCCACGGTTATCAAATTTTAATTCACCTCATTTCAACTAAAATTCATTAATTTTTATATCATACAATACATATATAATATATAACATTAATTTGTATTTAAAATGCTTCTTGCTGTTTAAAATGTTCGTAACCAGAATTATCGCTGAATACCGTCACAGATTTAGCTACCCCCTAATCTCAGTCAACTCATGTTACACAAGCCCGCATTAATCCCTGAACCGCGTACTCGACGCATTTCTAACCGCTCTCGAATCTAAAATCGATCCACGCGAACGCGTCTCGCAACGAGGTTCTTTGTATCCCCACGCCGCGATTACATCCTCCGAAGGATGCTCGTGCCGCCCTTAAACGCTGAAGCAGGCCGCCGCAATGCCTTAATCCTTCGACTACTCGTCGATCTCCGGCTAGAAATCATCAATGCACGGTAATTTCTAACCGGTGACTCCCGCGATCCTCCGCACGCTAATCTGCTGCGGCTAGGGGACAACAAACCCACTCGAGCCGAAAACCAAGGGATTGCGTTTACCGCAGAGACGAAGACGGAAAAAGGGGCTCGCCTGATCCTCTTGATGAGATGCCCTCCGCGAGAGCCAGCCTTTGTGTTTCCCACTCTCTGTCTACCGAGTACATTTCGCTACGTTCCATTTCGCTTCCATGTTTCAGTTAAATTTATCTCTCCGTGCTGTTCGACTTTGACAACGAGTTAAAAGGACAGAATCCGATAATAACGCGATGATTAAAAGAAGAATAACTCGCGATACTACGTAAGCGAGTTATTTACTTGCGAGTGTATCGAGGTAACATTAGTTTTAATGCTTTTGGAGCTAGACTATTCGACGAAATGATAATTTGAGTTTATAGCAATTTAATATGAGAGGTTGTACTGAAGAAGCACTATTTTTGTTGTAAATGTCAGGGAAATCATATAACTACTCTGTGAGAGAATTGATACTTTCTTTATTTAACAGGTCTATATTTATATTACATGAAATACGTTATAAGTAATGAGATACGTAATCTTGTAATGGCTAAAGAATATCACACCATACTTCAACGACGCCATATATTAACGGAAGTTCGCACACTCGATCCTATACCAACCAGTTCGCATACCAATATGCTATAATAAAAAAACAATACCACGTATTCCAGGTTCAGAATTCCTTGTAATTTTGATGACCAAAATCATAAGCTTGAGGATCTTTTGGAGTAGATTATTGATCGAAGTAATAATTTGAATTAGCAACAATTTTATATCCGTGATTGTCCTGAATAAACCAAACCAACACCAAACACCAAAGAGATCATAGTTTGTATCTTAAATTGAATGATACAGTCAATTTTACTTCGATTTTCTTAGAAATAAAGTGCATACCTATATTTTGCACTATTTTTTCCTTGTAAATGTGACTACTCGAGCTTCTTAAAAATTCCCTGTAGTTTCCATCAGCAAAATCGTAAGCCTGAAAATCTTATGCACATGTATAAAGATTACATTTGGATATCTTCTAATATTGTAACACAGTAGAAGCGAAGTGGCTGGTTTTATTTTCGTAAATCACGCGCCCATCGACAGAAACTAATTCCAGATCAAACAAGCTTAGGTCTGTTACGAAGGATGATTATCGATGCCGTCTGTGAGTTTACAAGTCGCCTCGGAAAAGAGGCATCAAAGGATTTTCAGCTGGTGTTCATTAAGGGACGCGATCTTTTTCTCGCAAACCTACCTACCTACCCGCCGCTGTTTGTACGGGGAAAATAATTTATTTGCCGGCGCGTACCCTTCGCGAACGATTTCGTCTCGACGAAACGAGCATTTCCCCTCGATTTTATTTCTTTGTCCGCGCGACGATCGTATTAACGTGGCTCGTCCTTTTTTCTGTTCCAGGTACGTACTCGCCTTCCCTTTGGTGTATCACAGTAACGAACGATGAAACGACAGATATTTTTAAGGTAAGAAATTATAGGACCAAAACTGCCTGCTGTTAATTGCAACTTAACGATTTGACATGATAAAAATATTAAAGAATTTATAATACACATAGATTAAAATAAAATCTGCAAGTTAACGCGACCCATTTTTGTAAATATTAAAATAATGCCTCCTAATAAGGGATCGAATTTTTTTCAAAGACGTCTATGACGCGAGCAAATTACCTTTGACCGTGGCACGAGAGGAATTAAGGGTAATAAATTTCGGTCGCATCCCGCGGTGTATCCAGGAGACGGACAATGATAATAATACACGATTCGTGCTCGAGAAACGCGCGAAAGAGATTCTCCGCGAGATTTCCCGGTTCCCTGTCGAGACCGCCCCTTTGATCTAGCCTACCCTCCGAATTTCATTCCCTTCACCGTCACCGCCGACCCA
>SHCU01000729.1:29012-39816 GCA_004307685.1 Ceratina australensis | reverse complement strand
TAAAGAGGATGTTATTAGTAACAAAAATTCTGTAGAAAAAGTAAAACAAAGTAAACCGAAGAAACATAAAAAGAATGTAATTAAAGATCCGAAACCAACAGAGTTTTATAATCTCGCACTGCGCGTTGAATCAAGCGCAAGAGAATGGATCACCGAAGACACTGTGTGTTTATTGTCAGGAAGCGAAGATGTTAAAAGTCGATTATTGGAGAATATAATTCAACAGGACAGGTACTTACATTTGTGTAGAAGATTAAACAAGTTACAATTGGAAGATGAGAAAGACGATAATGTAAATCTGACTATGAATAATTTAAAACCGATGCCTGATTTATCTGAGCTTCAGGAAGAAGGAAAGAAGATTGAATTGAAAGTAAGTGCTATTTAACGTACAATTAAAAGGTTGGATCTCTGATGGAATTATTACTTTGTAGGTACAAGCATTTTACAAGGGTAGCACAGTTATAGACAATCGTGGAAGTACAGAGAATAATGAACAGGATAATTTTACTCCAGTTTTACCTCTGACAGATGCACATGCACCCAAGGCGCTTAGACGTCGAATATTTTTAGATAAACTTAATCGAATGTAAGCCTCTTATGATTATTTTAAATTTTTATTCCGCAACAAATGCTAATAATTATCATCACGCAGATTACCTGATTTGTTACGAATGCTATCTAACGCCCAATTACCTCAATACGTGTACAACAGTGAAAAGAGTACTTTAATCAAAGCGTTGGTTAATACTTTTTCATTGTCAGCTGCGAATATCATTTTTAAAACTGCTGAATGGACTCTCGTTGGTCTGATCATCATCAAGATGTAAGTACTACAGGATAAATGAAATGAATATAGTTTAAATCAATATTATTCTAGGTTGAGCATGATGGATCCTCAGTTGAAAATTATATTAACAACGAAACAGGCATCGTTGTACGTATCGATGATTTTGATGTCCTACAAACTAGATCCAAATTACTTGGACAGATTAGTAATGGAACTAATCAGCAGCGCGGAGACATCGAGCACAGATAATTCTGTGATTTGATTCGTACGTTACGTTGTGGAAAACATGTTTTTATATTTATTGTAAATTAATACAAGATACAAAACATATTTTTGTATATCATCTTAAACTTAATATTAAATAGGAAATAGATTCGTGCTAGAGTTCGTAGTTAAATTTACTGATATCATGTTGGAGAATATGTAAATACAAAATATTGTAGTATTACTCTTCTTAACGATGAATCTACAAAGTTGGCGTGGATACCCCAGTGAGAGGAGAAGGTGGACAGTCGAGTCCTAACGTGTCCATTTGAGCCGCGGTAGCTAGTTGATCTTCCACCGAACTATTCCCGATCTTGTCACGTAAAGCCTCGTACAGATTATGCACCGCTTCGTTGTGCTTGAATAAAACGTACAATTATACATCGTACAGTTCCAGAATAATTCCATCGATCCTTTATTCATCGAAATTACCTGACTAGTAGGCTGAAGTGCTTTCATTAACGCGTGCAACCGAGTCGGTGGCAATTTCGGATATATGTACCAAAGTAATTTTAATAAATGTCGAGTGACATTGTCCCTGCCTAAACCGGCGAGGAAAAACTCGTCGAATATAACAGTGCAGAATGATTCGTTACAAAATTCGTCAGCCATATTTAATATTAATAAGGACACCTGCGTAGGCAAATGAAATTTATTGCTCGGTGGATGATTATCGTAATCGATCGGCTTACCAGTGTATGCAGAAATGGATCTTCGAATGCACGTTGTGCTTGGCAGTTTGGTAAAGTAGCCAGTACTCTCATTAAACCTCGAGCGTCGCCTCTCCCTCGAGCTCCGCCGCCGCCGCCACCCACGTGCAACGCGTAGTACATAGATAAAACAGCAGCGACTCCAGAAAGTTGTGCGTACGCTTGACAAGCGTCAGGAGGCGGGCCGGAGTGTTCTATTATAGCAATCGCGCTCTCCCTTTCATCAGGCGGAAGCTTGCAATTCAATTGCCTTATTTGATCATCTACCTGAGAAATAATTTAATTAGAATTCACTCGTATCTTGATTAATTAATTGTAAAATATGTTTTACCATCAAAGACATAAGCGCAGGTAGAAACTTCGTCACTACTTGGCTGTCCAATTTCGGTTCTTTGAAATCTTGAGAGTCGATCATTTGCCAAGCGGATAATCCTAACGCGAGCATCCTGAGCAACAGTACGAGAACCGCGTTCTCCCTGGGCAGTGCTTCGCCGTTTATCAAATGAAGCGCAATCTTGATCGCACTGCTGGCTAGAAAGTTAACAGCGTACGGGTCGCATAATATCATGCTTAAATCACCCAACACCTGTTCCTGTCCTCTCTGTACAAAACTATAGATCATATCATTTCTCTATCAATGAATTTCTTACTGTTACGTTATTTAACCGGTTGTCGTACCTTGATACTATCCAAAAAGCCTTGCAATTCACGGGACCTTTTGATATCGACACTTTTCTCTCTGATACAAGCATCAAGGCACCAAGTGAATTTGTGGCACGGGTCAACAGAAATAATATCTTGCACCTAAACAATATTTATGTATCACATTTAGCCTCAGGTTTTCTTTGTTCGACGTACTTACTTCTAAATCGTGTAAGGCCATCAATAACTCTGCTCTTAACGTGCAATAATGAATATTCTTCGTACGTAAAAATAAGGTTCTCAAAAATTGCAATACCATATCGTACAACTTTACGCTGTGTCCGATCATATGAGCTAACTTCTGTACGACCTCCCCTTGTCTTCTCACCTAAACATAGAGACCGGATACAACTCGATAAACCTTCAGATTACGATTACATCGATTAAAGATCGATAACGTACTTTCGGGGAAGGCATAAAAAAGAGACTATTCAAGTTCCTATGATCGAACAGTATTTGCTCCTTCTCTATGATGTATCTGCTGAACAGCGGGGAGACTTCGTCGCCGAACAGGCTCTGGTTATCCTTCCAAATCTGTCGCTTGACCTCGGTGTCCGCGTCATTGTACAGCTCCTTTTCCTTAACGAGTACTTTTAAATATTTATCTTCTATATGCGGAGTGTTCCTCAGGATGCACATGACAACTGGTCTCAGCGCGGCGACTCTAATAGCTGGGAAGCTTTTAGACAACAACTCCTTCAACCTCCTATCCCCAGTTGCACCTTTGTCAGCCCTTTCCGCTCCGATCTCATTGATCCTCTTTATCAGTTTCTCTCTCAGTTCTTCGAGGACCGACGCGTGGAAATCTAATCTCTTTACCCCGTGGAGATCGAGCAGAGGCAGCATAGGCCTTAACGAAGGCAATAGAATACCATTTTCTAACTGAAACTCCTCGATTGCTTTCAGTGGGTCCGTACAACTCGTCAGAGCATCTCTTAGGAAACTTTGGCCAGGTATACCCAGGTCGTCCAGTCCATTGCCGATCTCGCAGTTATTTTTTACAATGCTCATTATTGTCACGTTCAAGAGATGAATAAAAAATACAGATATTATATTAGAATATTTGTATCGTCGCTTTCATGTTGCCTTACTCTCGTTGACGAACTCCTGTTCCAGGTTACTAGACGCTCCGTTACCATTTACTTGCTCGAATGACTGAATCGCATTATTTTCCCTCGACGGATCCCTCGGTGGTAGATTTAAATGATCGTGTACAAAAATGCAAACAAAAAAAATAATATCCTCTGCATTTATTCGGCCTCTTTTCACAGCGTACGTCGAAGTATATATATATATACACGCACCGTATCAAGGTATACTTTATACACACGCGCACAATGTACAATCTATGTATGTTTATATATAGATAATACAAATGTCAGTTCAGAATGAATGTACTACTTGCTTACGTGATGTATGAAGATCAAAATTATCAAGGTATCTCCGGTGGATCTCGTCTATTTTAAATATGATGCGAACAAGGCCGTGAACGAGGCGCTCGAGTTCTCACGCACGTTTCGAACTTGGCGAGCAGCAGGTCATTATCAACGCGTATTCATTCATAAAAGCGATAGTGCTGTGGTTATCATGGCACAATCAACAGCCAGCGGGACGTCTTCCCGACGGTACATCAAGGAGCACGACGTTAACGTGCCGTCCTCGTCGCGATACGTGGACAGCGAATGGGAAACCAAAGAGGTAGCAACGAAAATAATCTAATTCCTGAACCTGTGCCTATCATTGCGTACGTTTCAGGCTCTGCGGCAGAGAGAACTCGAGGAGGCACGAGCGCGTGCTGCTCAGATGGAAAAGACGATGAGGTGGTGGTCGGATTGCACGGCTAATTGGCGCGAGAAGTGGAGCAAAGTACGTAACGAGAGGAATATGGCTAGGGAGGAAGCTAAGATGCTCAGGGCGAAGCTGGAGATCGCTGCGAAGGATGCGAACAGTTACAAGCACGATTGCCAGGAGCTGGAGTTGCAGAACGATCAGTTGAAGAAGGAAATGGAGAAGATACACGTGGTCTTGTTGAAACACGCCGGACAACTCGACCCGCAGATGTTCCCGGTTTTAGAGTCTGACACGCAGTCGAGGAACACGTTAGGTATAGACGCATTATTGAAATCTTATAATAACGCGAAGCAAACCGAGAGTACGAATTGTAAGACTCTCGAAGAAACTAATGTTTGCTTAGGAAGCCATAACGTATTGCCAGATAGAGATATCGAGGAGTACGTGTTACAAGGTGCCGTGCCAAAGCATGCCGTAGAGTTGTACAAAGAGAGTTCTATTCATTTATTAGATAAGGATACTTCGAGATTGACTGCCGAGATTAGCTCTACGGAAGATAGCGTAGAAAAGCCTCATTCCTCTTTGCAAGCATCCAACGATGAGTCTTACGCGCAGAAGATATTATTCCTTCAACAGAAATTGGACGAGGCTACGAGAACTATCTCTACGGAAAGAGAGTAAGAAATAATAATAGTGATTTCCATTTACGAAATTAATTGCTTGTATCTTTGTTAGGGAAAAGAATTCATTACATCGTGGTATGGAAAGATTGAAGGCAGAAATAATACAGCTAAGGAAACAGTGCCAGGAATTGGAAGATTCTAAATCTGAGACTTCGAGGGAATTGCTCGAGTTGAAAGACCGATTTCAAGTTGAACTCACCGATGTACAAGCCGGGATAATTGACGAAGCTTCGAGTAGAGAAGGAATGAATCGACGTTTATGCGAACTTCGAACCGAAGTAAAGTTTATTAACACGGTGACATACGTATTTTCATTCCCAGTTATTTATAATTAAATTCGCTTTCAGTTGGAGAGACTTCAAGCGGAGAACGCTGCCGAATGGGGAAAGAGGGAACGATTGGAGTCGGAGAAGATTTCTTTAGAACGTGAGAACAAACAACTACGTAACGAGTTGAACGATTTACAAGAGAGGATAGAAGCTCGGCGACTGCGTCCTGTTTCTACGTCCGACAGCGATAACAGACAACTGCAACAAGAATTTTTAGCAAGAAACGTGGTTGGTATCGATCAACAATGTTCTACAAATTTTAGAGCTCTTTTACGTTTAATCGAACAATTGTTTAGACGATATTGAAGAAGTCTTTGGAAGAGAAAACAACGGAGCTCTCGCATGCAATGAGAAGATCGGAGCAATACGAGGCAGAGGTGAAAAGAGTAAGGACAAGAGTGGAAGAATTGAAGAGAGAACTTTCAGCGGCGCAAGACGAAGTGGATGCGGCAACTAACAGCGTTCGCAAATTGCAACGAGCGAACGAGGATCTTTTAGAGCAGTTAGAATCAGCTAACGTGCAGTTGGAGCATTTTCGAAACAGGTAAGAAAAAGCCAGTGCTCGTATAAAATAAAGTACTCACAATCGATTCCTTTGTAGTAACGATTCCTACACGGTAGAATCAGGAACCGGAGAAAACGTTGAAGAGAAGCTGTGTACAGTAAGCGATGACAAACTAAACGGTGAGCTTCGACGTCTTAGTAACGTGTCTAAGATGATATTAACTGTAATTTGTTTCAGAATACGAGCACCAGCAAGCCTAGTATTCGGTCATTTCGCTGACAGTTTTTAAATTGATTAGAACAATGAAAGAACCTGAGACTTGGATCAGACAAATCAATCTACGTTACATTCTGACCACCAGTCGACATAGCGGAATCCAGTAGGGCAATGTATAAGTAAGATTAATTTATTTAAGGACTTGAATCACGAGAAACCACTGCCTAATTCAGTATTCCGTTGTCTCTTGAATCACTGCATTTTTTACTGTACATATGATTTGCTACTTATTAATTTTTTATACAATTACGTGTGTACATATGATTTTGTATGATGTTCTGTACTATCAGAACTTTTCTTTAATTTATCAAAACTCGCATTCCAATGTATCGTTTCGTCGGCCTCGAGGATTTTGTAGGGACTAACTTCAACGTCCCTGGTAATCATGCACGTGTTACTGGCTTCCAAGTAAGTCATTAACATCTACATAATTGCTGGACAAAATCTCCGAGGAAAATACAAATAGTAATAAACGCGACGAAGGAAAATTATTTTTACTCGCACCGGTCGACGTATTGTAATTTATTCGTTTTAATTTAATTATTTATTGATCGTTTCGTAAGGACTTAGTTGAAACGAAAATGTTCCTGAAAATTCGAATACGGCAAATAGGAACGCGCTCTCACCTGAACTGCTCCGGGTTGCTAGTCATTAACGCGTACTTAATTACCAGGAATCTGAAGTTGGTCCGTTGAAAATTTTGTATGTATGTACATAAGGGATGTATATACGAGATTTTTGCCTCTTACCTAAAGACTGGTGAAGTTCGAGAGTTTATCTTTACCAATTATGATACCTGATATTTATACATGATTACAACTTCTCCGCGCTACCGCAAAATGTTTGTAAAGTTGTGAATGTATTTATGTCTATATCACGTAGAGCGTTAAGTAGGTGGTCTACTTAAATTTACAATTGTCTAAGAAGAATTTACAAATCTCTATATTTATTAATCGGTATGACTCGTAACCGAGGGCAAGTAGGAACTAGGATTCATTCATTTTAATTTGTTTCAGAATACGAGCACCAGCAAGCCTAGTATTCGGTCATTTCGCTGACAGTTTTTAAATTGATTAGAACAATGAAAGAACCTGAGACTTGGATCAGACAAATCAATCTACGTTACATTCTGACCACCAGTCGACATAGCGGAATCCAGTAGGGCAATGTATAAGTAAGATTAATTTATTTAAGGACTTGAATCACGAGAAACCACTGCCTAATTCAGTATTCCGTTGTCTCTTGAATCACTGCATTTTTTACTGTACATATGATTTGCTACTTATTAATTTTTTATACAATTACGTGTGTACATATGATTTTGTATGATGTTCTGTACTATCAGAACTTTTCTTTAATTTATCAAAACTCGCATTCCAATGTATCGTTTCGTCGGCCTCGAGGATTTTGTAGGGACTAACTTCAACGTCCCTGGTAATCATGCACGTGTTACTGGCTTCCAAGTAAGTCATTAACATCTACATAATTGCTGGACAAAATCTCCGAGGAAAATACAAATAGTAATAAACGCGACGAAGGAAAATTATTTTTACTCGCACCGGTCGGCGTATTGTAATTTATTCGTTTTAATTTAATTATTTATTGATCGTTTCGTAAGGACTTAGTTGAAACGAAAATGTTCCTGAAAATTCGAATACGGCAAATAGGAACGCGCTCTCACCTGAACTGCTCCGGGTTGCTAGTCATTAACGCGTACTTAATTACCAGGAATCTGAAGTTGGTCCGTTGAAAATTTTGTATGTATGTACATAAGGGATGTATATACGAGATTTTTGCCTCTTACCTAAAGACTGGTGAAGTTCGAGAGTTTATCTTTACCAATTATGATACCTGATATTTATACATGATTACAACTTCTCCGCGCTACCGCAAAATGTTTGTAAAGTTGTGAATGTATTTATGTCTATATCACGTAGAGCGTTAAGTAGGTGGTCTACTTAAATTTACAATTGTCTAAGAAGAATTTACAAATCTCTATATTTATTAATCGGTATGACTCGTAACCGAGGGCAAGTAGGAACTAGGATTCATTCATTCGTTTAATACATGTTTTATTGATAAAAAGAGGATAAATACTAAAAGTCGATGTAGCATTAAATTTATAACGTACACTCAGTACAAGTACCTCAATAAAAATGATAGACACGCGTGTGCGAACAAATAATAAAGATATGATCGCATTCATAAGCCGTATGAATGATCATGAATATATATTATATATAAACGAGTTGGTAATTAATACAAAAATATACAAAAAGAGTAATCTAATTTGTAACAGAGGTCTCGTATCAGTAAAATACATAATCTACGAATAAAAGGTTCTTTTTTAAAGAATACAATCGTTTTCATTTAACATTTCATCGGCGTACCGTCGGGGTGTGTCGGCATACGTGGCTTGCAGATCTTCGTTCTGCCGTTCGATCCGTGAACGACGTTGCAGGAAAACGTGAAGTACCCGCAGGTCGAGCTCTTCGTGTAATAACGGTGTTCATACTTCCTCGGCGAGTTTCTATCATCCATTTTCCCAGCGACGCTGTTCGTCACCGTGTAGTAACTTGGCTTCACGGATGCCTGTTGAACCTTAAGCTGAGAATTATTTCTCTGCGTCTCTTTAGCACGATCTTCGGCCAGTCTCTCGTGGTTAGTTTTCAGAGATCTGATATCCGAGATGGGTGGTTTTTTCGGGACCAGAGAAACCGTCTGCGACTGAGATTTCCCACTACCTCTGGCAGCGGTTTCGCCACCGGCTACGGACGTTACCCTCCCACGGAAACCAGCGGGTATCGTGTATCCTGATAACGATTGTCCGGGTTGAAGCGTGTCGCCAGCCTGTGCGTTTCTGTCTTGCTTTATATGCACGTCGTAATTACCCCCGGTGGCGACGCGTATCGTTTGAGATTGATGATCGCTGTCGTTCTGCTCGGCGACGTAGATCTTTGCGATCTTCGGTTTCATCGAACTCTCATCCTGTACGTTGTCATAGTCGTCTTCGTACTCGTCCTCGTAATCGTATACATCGTCATCCGCTTCTGCTTTCTCGCCCGCTGGCTTCGCAACGATTTTTTGGCTGGCTTGAACGATTTGAAGAGATCCGTGTCCGGAAGACTGAAGTTAAAAGGTTTCCGAGAGGCTGCCGCGCCAGATCCTGAACCAGCCTGCGCCGCGCCAGAATAATTAATCCCATATTGGAAGGATCCTTCGAGCTGCGATTGGGATTGCCCCGTGTAAGTTCCACTTTGCGCGGAGGCTGTGCCACCGCCGCGGAAGGGTCTAGCTTGTTTCTCGACCTTCTCGTCCGTATTGAGATACGGTTGAAAACCGATCTGAGCTTGACTCGAAGTACTCCCTTCGCCGTTCGCTTGAGCGTCCGCCATCCCACCTTTCGCGCTCGCTTGCACCTGAGAATTCGTGCCATGATTCCAACCGCTGCTCTGGGCGCCCGTCGAGGTGGCACCCGATTCCGAATTCAGTTGAACCTGCGCCTGGCTCTTCCCACGGCCGCCTATTCCTTGCGCGTTGCTCGTGGCACCGTCCTTACCCCCGTTGATCTCCGTTTGCGCGCTCTTATCATTGTCAGTGCTACCAGCTTGCGCCGAGAACGATCCGGAGCCGCTGTAAGTACCCGTTACTTGAGACTGAGCCGTGCCCTGCCCGTACTTCCCTTGAGCCGACGCGCTCGCTTGGGTACCCGAGTCCGTCTGCTTCACAGAGCTGGATGCTTGAGAGTTAGCGTTGTCGTCCTCCGCGGGAAGAACGACTCCAGGTTTCTGATAGTACTGAGGGGCTTCTCCTGTGCCTGGTACGTACTGCAATCCTGGATATCGTCCAATAGCTTGACCGTCAGTTGGATATTGCACGCCTCTGTCGGTCCATGTATCAGGATATTGTCCTGGTAGACCGTAGCCAGGGATCACTGTTTGCCTATCAGGATATTTTCCACCTCCAGGCGTTTCAACTACACCGGCTTCGGGATATCTTATTAAAGGAGGATAAGGAACTCCTGTTTGGTCAGGTTTTCGAAGAGTGCTCGGTCCTGGGTAATATCCTTCGGGTCCGATCGGTCCGGTAGGATACCTTCCATCTCCTGGTACGTACCCCGTACCGCTTGGCACAGTACCACCAGGGTAGACACCATCTCCTATTAACACTTGTCCATCTGGTACCGTTTTCCCTGGGTAACGAACAGCCTGTCCAGGTGGCAAAACTCCTGGTGGATAAACACCTCTACCGTCTGCTGTAGTAGTTCCAGGTAAAGTTCCTGGACCTCCTACTTGACCGTCTCTGCCTGGATACGAAGGTCCTACGTACTGAGGCGTCGGAATTTGTGCACCAGGACGCGTTTCATAGATTGTACCAGGCGCACCGGGGTAAGCGACTCCGCCGTCGATACTAGTGCCAGGTACTCTTCCAGGATAACGCACACCTGGATAAGTTACATCGCCAGCATCGATCGCGATGCCTGGTATACTACCAGGGTAGGTCGTATCGCCTGGCGCGATACCTCCGGGGTAGGTTACACCACTGGGAACACCTCCTGGGTAATACACACCGCCAACCACCGTACCAGGTATAGCACCGCCGGGTACAGTCCCGGGAACACCAACCGGCAGACCACCAGGGATGGTACCAGGTATCGCAGCAGGTATAGTGCCGGGAACAGTACCCGGAATACCGTGAATAACACCAGGTACGGTCCCAGGAACAGTACTGGGAATAGTACCAGGAACAGCACC
>SHCU01000728.1:0-34395 GCA_004307685.1 Ceratina australensis | reverse complement strand
TTAAAAAAATATTCCGCACATACTATTTGCCCGATAGTACATTCCTGACGATTCTTAGAACATTTCATCGACTACAACTTGCAAAACAGTACTGTCCACTGAATGCTTTGTCACTGCTTTTACGTAAGAGTTCATACAACCTCAACGCGACACATGAAAAACTGCGTTCAAAACAATTTCTAATCTCCTATCATACACGATTCGATTAAAAATTAACCAATAAAAGTTCGACAGGCTAATACTGAAACAC
Organism: Ceratina australensis; assembly: GCA_004307685.1. Classification (NCBI taxonomy): domain Eukaryota; kingdom Metazoa; phylum Arthropoda; class Insecta; order Hymenoptera; family Apidae; genus Ceratina; species Ceratina australensis. Next base: position 34,145 of record SHCU01000728.1, on the reverse strand, counting down.
CGAAGGATCATGACCGCGTTACGCAACAGGGTCGACGTTTCCTGGAAGAAGCTCCGAGTTCATTAAGGATAATTGGAGAAGGAAGAAGAAGTCCGCGGTCAGATTAACTCTGTCAAGGTCAGCTTTCGTAAAACAGGTGTACGGCAGGGACCAAGGCCACGTAATAAGCCAATTCCGAATCATGCTTGATCCCGGCCATCTGCGCTGGCCACACCTTGCGACCGTTCACGAGTCCCCCTAAATCGTGAGAATTCACGTGACAATTCCCGAGGAACCTGCGAGGTCTAAATAAAATCGCGGATGCAGACTCGTGAAATTCGACGCTGGCCAGAGCATGTTTGTACGTATACGTGCACATGTACGTATCGGACAAGGTTTAGCCACGCACGTGTGTCAGATCCGATCGACGATTGCTCTACTTAAAAGGTTAACTGCCTCAATTGCGAGAAAAGCCAGCGGCCACGCGGTTTTCAAACATTTTCCGCCGAGGATTTTTATCGGGCCGCATAAAATAATTTACCGCTTGGTATTCGTTTCCCCGGTTATTTCGATATACGAAATTCATGAATCAACCGGCGCCTTGATTGCGAGAACGAGCGACAAATCAATGTTACGGATATTTTCAGTTACGGTTATTATTATATTTAGCTCTACTGACACGATTCCACATTCCTTTTGATAAAAGCCACGGTAAACACGTTCGGACAGAGGGAGAGAGGACGGTTATGAAATGGGAATTATATAATAGCAGGCAGCGGTTTCTTCAATTTACTACAAATATCAGTAGGAAGAACGGTTAGCGCGTGCCGGAACGGGCTTGGGAATGGAAATAGACGAACAAACTGGCAGACGGCTTGGCGAGGAGACGCGAACATTTACATAATTTTCCTATTATTCGTGACGGTAGACCCGCGAGAGAGATTCCGCTATTAACCGAAGAAAGTGAAAATAGCACGTTAAACACCTTCAACAAACAGTCGGCGTGACGGTTTAATTATCGCGTTAACGCACGGAACGGATTTGCATCTGTGTTATTAAGGACTAGTTTTTTACATGAAATGAAATTCGATGAAGTCTTTTGCATAATGCAGTCGATTATAGTGTTGCGCTCTCGCTACGATTAATCAGACGCAAAAAAAAACATAATAAACCATAATAAACCATGAAATAGGTATGTTCGATTTTTTATTTAGAAATCGAAAATTGATTTTATGAATATTTTTATTATAGATATATAAGTATTTTACGTCAATCAAGAAACTGATCCAGAAGTAGATTTAATGTGCAAAACTTGTTCTTTCTTCCTTATTCCACTCATCCTTCCATCCTCTCATTTTTCAAACGTTATATTAAAGAAAAAGTTTTGCACGTTAAGTTCGCTTCTGGATCAGTTTCATACTCGAAATAAAATATTCATATATCAAGTCGTCCAGGATGAAATGTATACAAAACAAAACTGACAAATTTCATCTTTGACAATCTAATACATATATCAATTTCTTTTTTATCACGTAATCACAATCAGTGAAACTGATAACGTGAATAGACATCTAGACCTTTCGTGCCCATGTGCATTTTTCGATCTGTTCGTTCTATTATGCCCAAAGACTGGTCCATACGAAAAGACGTATGAAAAGACGTCGAAGGGGACCGAAGACGAGAACGTAACAAAATCCGTACGGACAGAACGGAATAAGTCGAGAGGGAGAGAGAGAGTGAGTGAAAGAAGAGCGAGAAGGGGGAAGAAGGGGACAATATGTGCAACTGCAGTCCAAGGCCAAGCGATCGTGACTGGTTTAATGGCATTCGAGTCCCAGCCTCGAGTGCAATTATAATACACTCGGGGAATGTGCATCCACCTTTGGTCCTCTGACATACACGCTCGTATGTGCACACCTTCCCCGCCCCTGGTTTCTAGCTGGCTCTCTCTCTCTCTCTCTCCTGCCTATGTCCTGCCCCTCTCGCTGCCGCTGTCAGCGATACGGGTTTAGGAGCGTGAGTTATTCGCGGCGAAATTGCACGGTTCGAGTTAGCTTTGCAACCGTCGTGTTGCTTTCTTCGAACGGTGTCGCCGTCGCCCAAGATTTATTCCTGTAAATTTCCGTGTTTTTCGATAAACGAGTACGAACCGAATCGGGTGCGTAGCTGAAGGAGCGAGATAGATAAGGGAAGATAAGATTAACCCTTTAGGCAGCCGGTTTCGTGAAATCGTCAACGAGAACATCTCTTACTCGGTAAATAAACGTTATTTTTACAGAGATAACGCGTCGAGTGTAGGAGAACGGAACTATCGTGAACTCTTCGACAAACTTCACGAGGAAGCGCGATCCTTCCTTCTGCCTGCAATAAAATAATTATCACTTTCGTATAAAACAATTATCCATATTATTAGATCTTTCGGAAAGTAATTTCGTTTGTTCCCGTTCATTTTCGTGGAAAAAAAACGATATACGAACGACCTAACAGTTATGAATAAATTTTCTTTCCGAAATTAATATTAGGAACGTGGAACAAAGAAACGGTTTTGACAAAGCTTATCACGAGGCCAGGAATCCGGGAGCCCAGCGCGCAGTCGAAATTCGCCAAAAGGAACCTGTTCCTGTCGCGCGTATGTATGAGTGCCGTGCACGTGTACTGCAGGGACGTGTAAACGGGACTGCTTAGAATTCTACGCCACGGCGATACGTTATTCCGGTTTCTCTTTTGGCAAACTGCACACGCGAACTGACAGCGTTTCTGCGGAACCTTCCCATTGGCCGGGGACACGGCGCAATCTAAGCGAGACCCTACTTTTATTTCACCGATTAAAAACGATTTGTCTGCATCATTTGCTTTGCAAACAGCTCAACTCTCTCTCTCTCTCCCTTTCTCTCTGCTTCTCCCGCATGCTCGCGTTGAACGGAACAAATACGAGCGTTGAGATCATAACTCTTCGATATAGCACTGTTTTAAATACAGTAAAATTCTTAGAATCATTTTATTAAATGTAGAATATTTTGTTAAATAAGCTAATAGAAAATTGGAAATTGTAGAATAAATAAAATGAAAGGTTGAATGTATGTGAAATTGAAACAAAAATAGAGAACAGCTTTTCGAATCTCAAATACTTATCTACATTCTACTAGTTCCAAACCTATTAATATAAATGTCCTAGTTTCTCCTCGGCTTTTCCCTATAATTTGATATGTAATCATAGGCCAGCTAGTAGAACCTGCGATGTGAACAGAAATTGGGATATCAACTATACATGGTCTCTCGTTCAACGCTTTCAAGATGATTACTACCTTCGACACTTTCAAGTGATCAAACCTTCGAACCTGATCAAATCAATACCAGAATCTATCAATATCCCTCTGACGCTAAAAATCCCAAAATACCTCAACAGAAATCCGGACTTAGAATTTTACCAACACGTGAATTAATCGAACAAATAATGAAAATTCCCTTATACAACGTTCTCAAGATGATTGAGATCCCATCAATACCAGAGCCAACCAATATCCCCCCGACACGAAAATCCTCCGCGAGACTTCTACCTGAAAAGAAACTTTATCTACACACCTGAATTAACCGTGCGATAGCATGATTGGTAAGGTAGGGACGCCGGGCGTCGGTCCGCGTGCGTGTAAAGCCGCAGTGCGTTCGGAACCCGCGGCAGGACGTAGAATATCCCGCTGGTATTGATCAAGGAGTGGTAGGTAGCGTGGTGTTCTTGAACCCTGCTGCTCTTGCCCCGAGAGTTTACGATGCGAACCAAAGCACCGGGGGCCTCGTCGGCCATTACCTGTACACCGTGTGCCAGGCCTTCACGCCGGATATGTGGCCTAGGATACATCGCCCCGAATGGTAGTCTACTCGACGGAATGAAACGCGTTCGTGACAACGCGCCACTTTGTCTTCCGCGAATAGAGCTGGCTCGCGGAATTAGCGAGATTGCTTCTCCGAGGGATTTTACACGGACAACCCCGTGAAACGAGGATGTTACCATTCAATTTATTGAACGCCGTCCGGTCTTTCGAGAAAGGATTACCTCGTCTCTGACCAGCAGTCAGTAAAATCATTTCATCGAAGACATTGCCCGCGGTTAGAATTTTTAATTGGCCATTTCTAGTAACAAGAATCGATTCAACCGCTGACAGGTCCTACAGGGGGGGAGGATTAGCCCGAGCCCTAAGAACGGTCCTATAGATTTAATTAAAAACAGCGACTGGCACGTTCCTCCGGCACATGTTCACACTGAATGAGCCGCGATATCTGCGCCGCGAGAGAGAGCATGTGTGGCGATGCTAAAAGCATTTACGAGGAGCGTGTGTGACCTTGCTGAGACATTGCACCGGCATAAACAGTAGTGTGGCTGCTGCGTGCAGGAGGCACTCGTGGGCGTGTTTTATAAATCCGTTCTATTGGTACGCCTTGAGGAGCGAACCCGGTCTCCTCGTTAAGCCGACGTAACAGCGGCGGTAACGAACGAAGGCAAACAGTCAGCCGACAGGATTCCGGTATAAGTTTACACAGTTTTCGAGGCTGACGAATAATAAAATCCACACGATTATTCCATTACCCGAGGATAACGCGAAGATTATCGGTGGTGTCCGCGGCTGCGATTAAGTCGCATCCTGTTCGGGATTAACAATAGAAATTCAATCCGCCGGAGAATCAGTTATTTTGTAATAACAGGCCAGCGGGATGAAAAACAAAGAACCGGACGTCGATAATAATCAGGAGTCGGGCGAAAATCGCCGGTCCCCGATAATTTCGCGCGGTGAACTTTTTCCATCGCGACGAGGTAACAATCTCGGGGCCGATAACGGGTTAAGCGTTCTGATCGAAGGGTTAACTCGTGCATCGGTGGATTTTTTACCTCCGGGCCTCGCGTCTGTCGTTTAATTAGCTACCGGCCGAGGGCGAACGAGAGCGTCCGTAACGTCGCCGAGCTAAAAACGACGCAATGTCACCGAGCGAAAATACGCGCCAGGTGATGCACATTCGCGGAAATCGGTCGTACTAAAAATAATCGCTAACCGAAAGTCAACCAGCTGTACTTTCGACTAGGGACTCGCGATCGACTTAGAGATTTCTATGTGTATATGTTATTTTATGAAATGAAAATTGACGAGACACGTGGTTGGTTGAAAGAAAAATTTCGCGTGAACCGCGTTTGTACATCCGAGGTGAGAATAAATTCTGAAGGATTGACAGATTAGTTGGTAGAATTGCGAAATAGAAGCCGAGTGCATTCTTGAAGAATATTGCGCGAGGTAACCGTTGTTTGCTTAAGTGAACGAGCAAAATACCGATTTCTAATCTTTGTTGACTCTACTCTCGAACCCCGCGGCGACATTCTCTGATAAGGCGGTTTCAATTGTCCCGTGCGGTTATAATTGAAACCAAGGGCAGGAAGGCGAAACAGAAGTAAATGATAGTGTTAAGCCTGTCGTTTGAGTCGGACGAGGTAAAAAGCGATGACGCTCGATGAGACCTGGTTACCAAGTCGAACGAGGAAATGAATGAGAGAAACTAGTAGCAAGTAAGAGGGAAAGTAATCAGCAAGAGGCTCGCTGAGGTGAAGGAATGAATTAAGTGAAAGAAGCTGAGAAACATTAAGAAACTAGGAAAAACGTAAACGTACAAAAACGATTAGATACTATAAATACATTCAGTGCTGAAATAACTTCCCCGTTTCAGCCAGAATGAAAAGAAGAATTAATCACAATTTTATATAAAGTTCAAGTAGTGAAACTACAATTATTTAATTTATTTTTTAGCTGTAGAATCAGCTCAGAATTTCATATTAAAATGTCACTATTTGATTTGTGAATCCTAATACTGCATTGGTAAAATTATTAAAATAATTAGTAGTGAGAATTTACTAATCTTATAATGAAGAAGTTTCACAGTACAAATTAGTACTGCAGAAGTACCATTGCAATTTGAGGATTCAATAATCATGTACTGAAATTATAATATCAAATTCTGTGTTGATTCTACTATTTTAGTTGGAGTACATCCACTAATTCCCAATGGAGCATATGCGCTACTAATTACTGAAACTCCACTGTTTCAACTTTACAGAGTAAAAAATATATTAATGCGCTTCTGATCACTCTTAACAAAAGCATTGAATTTATTAAAACGTTTATACGTATCGAATGAGCGCTACGTTCAACGCAAGTATCGGAGGCTCCTTTGTGCACTCGAGAGTAGATCATTTTTTCTGGGTAACGTATGTGCGTAAACGGTGGAAGGAAGGCTCGTACATCTCGTATCAATGGGGTTTTTGCGCGTCTGTTGTCATAGAAACGGGTGTGCCTACCCTGTCGAGCGACTGGAACCATCCCCGAATACCAGCCAGGCGCCACGTGGCCACAACGAAAGGGGAGATCCTCGCGTAGGACGCAGCAGCCTTCCATCATTCACCGTCAAAAGGGGAAACGATGGGAACCTGCGTGCTGCTACATACCACCGCGTATCGAAAAATGCTTCGAGTAAAATATCCTAACTGAAATAATTATTTACCGAAAATCAATGAGCTTAAGGATCGAGTCTGTCGGATCGACGAATCAACGAAATCCTGGCAAACGGGAGATGTTCCGGCAACAGTCGAGAGGATTATTTGCATCGGCACTCGAGCCCCGGGCGGCAAACATAGAAACGGGTGGTAGTTGCAAGAGTCGTGGGATGAGGGGTGGCTCGCCCGGGGTAGGAAGAGTACCGAAACCATTCAACGACGGAGGGAAACAGAAAAAAAAAGCGTTGCGTCGTACCTCGGTGTCTTTGTCTAGTACGGATATTCGGTAATTACGAAGAATGACAAACACGCACGGTTCGGGGAAACGTGACTGAATACGCGCCGGTAGAGATAATGAACCCTGAGTCGACTATTTTCGACGGCTTGGCCGAAACCCAGTCATTTGCACCTCGCCCCATTCAACTCGCCAATTATCTTACTTGATTTATTAACGCAATACGAAATAAAATGTTTATGTCGATTCAGATGAAAATGTAGCCTTCGAACACACGTGTTCCACATTCTATTTGACGATACCTAAAATTTGCATTGTCCCAGCTGCATTTGTATAAATGCATAAAATGACTTATTTAAAATTGTTACTCTTCGAGCATACGTGTTTCATTTTTGATTTAAAAATTCCTTGAATATTCTTATGCATACAAATGGGTGAAATGATTTATTTAAAATATTGTACGCGTTGATTAACGCGCGATTTTATTATTAACACATCACAGGGGATAAATACGTATGTTTAATTTAGCAGTCGGAATACTCGAACGAAAAATGGTTAATTGAGTGAAGCGCACTTGACCAAGCGATGCGTAAAGTGTTATTAATGACCGAAAATTTCGCCAAGTGCCCTCGAGCGTCGCCCGGCCCGTTCATTTTGCCATATGTATAATTTCGCGAATATCATAGAGAGTTTCATCAATCTGATTTTGATTCGTCGAACCTGTTACGATTAACCCAGAAACTTCGGAATCGAGCATCCCGAGGTGAGTGACAGGTGTAGGCGCGCCGGGGGTAGGGGTTGAAAGGGGGTATAGGGTTGTTAGCCGACTCCCACGCGTCGGACCTCCCGCGAGGTTCTCAACCTTGTTTACATGAATCATCGGAAACGGTCTGGTTCCTCCGCAGACGCGGCTCGCTCGTCCTTCGGCCGATCCAACGACCCCGCCTCGAATAAACCCGAGAGAATAAAAGCGTGCCGACGCGCCGTCAAGAAGGACGCGCGCGAGGTTAGCCTGCGATGAAGTTCAATGAGACTAACGGGTCAACACTTGCACGGTAAACCCAACCAGCCAATCTAGAGAACTACAGAATCTCTGAATATTTCACATAGACCGAAAGTCCGGATCAAGTGAATACGAATTGTGCTATAAAATAATACGAAAGTATGAAATGAAGCAAATTTTAACTATAAGAATTTGAAAAATAAAAAATTACGACGTATCGCTTATACGAAATCAACTGAAGCTGGTAAAAAATTCATACGATAAATCTGATTAATTTCGCTTGGATATCATTCTACTAGATCTCCGACTTCGAGAACAAGGCGATGCAGCACCGGCAGAATGTATATTGAAGCATTCAGCTGATTCAAGACGGGTCATCAATCAGTTAGCTGTTTATTGACTCGGTGGAAGTCAAATCGCAGCAGGATGCGGGAGATTCGCGAAAATAACGCGTCAGCTAACAGTGTCGTGTATTTTTAGGGCGGTACGCAAAGGCGAGCGAGTATTTCACGAAAAATCTGTGTTATTCGCGTCGTGAGGTTCTTTGAGCTGTTCGCGTGCACTCCTCCTTTATCTTCCCAAAGGCTGAAGCTTTACAAATAGAGAACTGATTCCCTTTTACGCGTTTCTATAGTTGATAAATTAGTTCTTCTCTTCATTTAAACCGCAGATATTATGTTTTTTTCTAGTAGCACAACATTTTTCAAGATTGTATTTTCCTCTATCAGAGTTCATATTTAATCACTCATTAAAATAATGATAATTATGATCTTCAAATGAAGTGACACATAAACAAATGAATGAACTTCAGTTATTAAAAAAAAATTAAGAAAAGTACGTGTACTCTCAATCAGATTTTAAATAATATCTTGAAACCTAGGCCAGGGGTTAAATTAACATTCTCACGAGACTCACGCGAAAGGATTTTAACAGTATTTCGTACTTACTGATTATTCAAAGAAAAATCCGTTCGCATCTGCATACGCATGAATATGTAAATCGCAGATGGCCTCAAAATATTATTCATACGACGCGGGATTATCATTTTCCCTCCCAATAAAAAATACGATCCGACACATTTGACTAATTTCTCCTTATTGGAATATCGAATTGAAGAGACGAAGAGGTTCAAGCAGCTATCGTTTCGTCTAAGAATCTGCAGTGATAAGGTATCGGGATAGTTCGCCGAGTTCGGAGAGGGCGCGGTCTTGCACGGCGGCGGGAAATCGTGGAACGCGGGAGAAAGAAGGGGCGTCTGCGTCTGCGACCTTGGTTGGGGTCGCTCCAAGGTCGCCGGAATGCCTCCTACCCCGGGAGCGGTGCTCCCCGCTCTGGCTGCCGAGACGAGGCTCTGCTCTCTTCCCTCGTCACCCGATCACCGGGCCTACGCTTGAAACGGGACCGCAACTGCGTATACGCGGCACACGCGTGCAACACCGGCGTGGCTATACAAGCACGCAACACACACGCGTACAGAGGCGTGTGTGTGTGTGTGTAGTGTCGCGAGATCAATGCCAGGGTCAATGTCACGGAGCTGCCGAGTGCTGGGTCGCCGGGTTTCGGCCAAGCCCAGGCTCACCCATCCCCCAAGGGCGACTGTCAATGAACCCGATGATCGCGATGACCTGGACAACATTCCCTCGCCCGGAGGTCCCTGCTCTCCCCTTACGACGATTTCCTTATTTTCTGACCTAACCGATAAGCATAGGTACGAGCTAGACTACACTTTACTGTATCGTCGTCGCGCGTTACGCAAACTTGAAAGAGCGGGGAGTAATTAGGTTTAGAAGCCCCGGCTATTGCTCTTGACTTTAAGACCGCCTGTACGACTTGTAACGAGTAACATTTTCTACCGACTGAACGATTTCGAGCAATGGGTAAAAAATTGCGTTAGAGAAATTTATTATGCGATTGGATTCTGGGTAACTGATCATTGCTATACTGTCCGCTACTGGGACAATCGGTTTTACGATAAAACTTTGTACTCGACGCGCGACGTGTGTACGCAGTCGGTGGTTCGACTGTTCCTTTTTCGCAACTGGGAAAATATTATGAGAAATTCAAGAGGTGCGTCAACTAGAACCGGTTGATAGGTTTGATAAATAGGTAAACAAGATTAAAGCCAGTTCCACGTGCACGGAGCCATCGACCTATCGTTCCTCCTCAAACGAACCATATAACTCTCCGTCTCGATCTTATCTTGTTATACCTCGGCCATAAATCTTATCAGTCTGATACGCATCAAGTGTTCCACGTTATCACCTCTCACGATGCTCACAACTATTTCTCCAATTATACATTCATCAATTTCCACATTACAATATACCCACATGCCGAATCGATAACAGATACATAACACTTCAACAACTTACGCCTCAATGTTCTGATAAAAAAAAATACTGTGCACGAACTATGAAATGAATTCTCTGTATTTTAATATATTCAAATGTTTTTTGTATCTGGAATGAAATCAATGATCAGTGGGTTGTTACAGTAGCTCATGATTTCATTTAATCCGAATTAATGGAGGCAACATTTAATTAAAAGGAAATCCCTTTCGCGTTTGAAACGTGGAACACTTAATCAGCATGTTTTCAATCTCGAAAGCAGCGGCGGCGTGGTCGAAATTGTACGAGCCTCGATAAATTCGCAGAGCCATGACATTGACACCTTATCAGAGCTGTTATCAACTGGCCGATAACACGCGTGACGAGCACGTAGGCTCGTTGAATCTCCCGACTCTCGTTTCATTAAATAAAATCTAATACAATTCAGCTTCGAGTGCAGCCTGAGTAAAATTCCAAACAATTTTCTCGGGAAATAGGAATTTTTTTTTGTAGGTACTCGTAGAAAATCATTTAGCCACTCGTGCAACCAGTGAACTGATTGCAGAAATGAACTTTACCGGACGCAGCAACGAGTCGTTTGACGTCATTTCTCGCTGGAACGATAAGTGATTACTTCTAAAGTCGAAAATAAAGGATCACGGCTTGTTGAACAATTTCAAGCGATTCGCGAACGTCTAACGTAAGTGTATTTACGTCGTCGGGTGGTATGTACGAAGGCATTTCAAACGTACGATCGATCGTGGTTCGCGACCTTTCCCTAATATCTCATCTTTGGTTCCGCTGTCAGCGCCAGGTAGGAAAATATACGAGCAGCGATATAGAAAACTCGCGTAAAATCTATCAGAGAAGTCTGGCTGATACATTAAAAAAAAAGGAATCAAAATCAAATCTGTATTCCGGATTATACTTGCGGAAATAAATGCACAACAGTGCGAAGCTACATAAATTAGAAAAAAATATGCTTTCCTACCAGCAAATATTATCACTGGCAAAAATCAGATTGCAAATTGTACTTATGGAACTTGAGGTGGAACTAAATGCACAAAAGAGTCAAGCTGCTTACGTTACAAAAGAATCTAAATTAAATGTGTATCCTACAGGCAAATATTATCACTGGCAAAAATCATAAGTGGATTCTGGATTTTACTCGTAGAATTCGAGGTGGAAATAAATGCGTAATATGCATTATGTATACAGATAAATATTCATTAGTTTTGGGGGGTGGTTCCGAAAGAAACGCGAAGTTAGATCTCATCTCTTGAATTGGCATTGCAAAAGGAATCAGTGAAATGAAACCGAGCACGAGACGGGTCTGACCTTTCCAGGGAAACTGGCTGAAAGTTCACGAGGTCTCGGTAATAGTCAAAACAGGCGGCGGCGGCGCGCGTCCTTCGACTCAGGGATCCGAACGGGTTCACCCTTTATCCTGTTCGTAGCCCCTTCGGCTCGTTTATTATGATCTTGTCCAGAGGCAGACGGCCTACAGACTTGCCGATCGATACAGCTTTCCCCCGCGTTCCCTTCTCTCTGGGCAACATTCTCGCAGCCCTAAGCCCCAGTTCCACGCCACTTGCGTCGGTGCCCTCGCCTCCTCACCACCGTTCACTCTCCCTCTCGACCAATCGAGTTGCGCCAGGACGACAAAGACGCGAGCCACGCACCGTATACCCAGTAGCGTCGGCAATATTCATAATTAAACCGGCCATTTGCAAGGCAACGCATTTACGGTATCAGTTTACCAAACGTGTTTCAGATGATCGTTTACACAGTCGAATATGTAGATTTACGATAAGCAGTTTCGTGCGCTCGTAACTTCTCGAAAAATAATAGTATTATTTGCATACGAATTTTAGTTAACAATTCTATTAATTTACAGAAATATTTCAACTTGAAACTGTAATACTTTCAAGACTCAGTAAAATTAAGAGCTAGGTCGGGAATACCACAGCTGCGACTTATTTCTCGAATCAAATACTCCCACGTTAGATACTTCTATAGAAGCTACTGTCATAGTAATTTCAAATTCCATTCGACATATTCTACTGAAAATAATCACAAATTTTCTCTGGAAAAAAATACTCCTAAAATATCGAATTAAAATGAAAACCTAGAAATGTTTCTATTGAAAAGTGGAGCACGACGGCATCGAAAACAAACAGTAACAGGGTTAAAGTCGGGTCCTGTCGCCTTGTATCTTCGGGCCGAAGTCGGTCGAGCTTGGCGTCGCGACGCCCTCGTGGATCGCCGGATGGTAGGAAGAGGAGGACCGAGGAAGCGGGCAGAATATCTCGGCGACACAGTGGCACCGCGGTGCAGCGGCCGAAATTTAGACCGGGCCCGCGGGGCGTCGCGACGCCCGGCGAACGACCAACTGCTCTACCGTCGGCCGCATTTATTGATCCGGTGCAAGCAGCAAGCTGGGCCACAGCTGGCCGGGCTTACCAACCTCGTTCGGTTGCAAGTTCGAGCCGCCTACACTGTGGCAACCTTCGCTCTGTTTACATCGTGAGACCTATTTTCGAATTGTCGACGATCGAACACCTCTCCCTGATTGCCACTCGGCCAATTTTGCTCGGACAATTTATAAACCTTGTCGAAGCGCGCGATTCATAGAATCGAGAATAGAATTCTCGAAATTGTATCCTGAATTTTTTAGCCGCATTCGAGATTAAACGAAACAACGGGAGGAGAATTACACGGGAAGGAAAATCCGTCGGTAGCTGATTGTCAAGTACAAAAGTTCTACCGTGGTACAGGCAGGGGGTGATAGTGTCTGAACGGACGAAGCTACTGCTGTATGCCGGGCAACCTATTGTGAAGTAGAAAGCAACCGACAATGGCAGACAGGCTTGGGTAGGGGACGTCTGACTCCGATTGACTGTTTCTACTGTACAAATTCTAATGTCTATCCCGAACTACACTGCAATTTGTACTATTTCCATTAAAACCTTGTATTCTATTACATTTCAATCCAACCGTATTTGCTCTCAAGTAATTGTAGAACTTGGGAAGTTTGTAACAAATGCAATTCGGACGATAGACAGGCGTGGGTTGAGGAGGTCTGACTCGATAGACTGTTTCTACTGTGCAAATTCTAATGTCTATACTGAACTGCGATGCAACTTATACTACTTCCATTAAACCCTTGAATTCTATTGCATATCTATGAATTTATTGTTGTTCTAATTTAATCAAACAAATGCAATTTGAAATCAGGCACACATTGAATTATATTATTTTGCCCGATTGATTGCATATCGAGGTACAATTGGAAAAGTTTGCTGAACAACGTTTCGGTGAATGGAAGTCGAAAATGAAATCAGAAATTCGCATTCATCAGTTATATATTTTAATATTGGTTGAAAAAGTTACTCGCTGCTCGCGAGTCGGTATCGAATATTCCGATAGATTTTGCCCGGCGTCTAAATATACTACAGACGTGTAGCTTGCAGGCACGTCGACAGTCGTACGTATTGATTTAGCCGGATCTGTATGCGTACGAGTAGAGCTTTGTGCGGAGACACCGCTCAATAACCACCCCTTTACACTGGCTTTGGCCTTTGCCAGCCGACTTACATTTCCCTCGTCGTTAAAGAATCCTCCCTGCAAAAAGCCACCGTGGCTCACTCCCAATTACAAATTCCGCGATGGTAACGAATCTCTCCTATGCAAACGCATTTCCAATTTCCCATTTCGGATAGAGAAACCAGTGCAAAACATATCGAACTCGCGACCATTTCACTCTGGAACCAGTCTCATAAATGAAGATTACGACTTGGAACAGTTTGCACAACGCTTTCCGGGAACTTGAGTCATCGAAATACGAGCAACGAAAAGATACAATAACAAGAAACTGTATGGCTGAAGAAAAATGGTCTGCAATCGACACTTTTTATTAATCGCCATACAACTCAACTAGAATCTAGTTTTAAGAATCTCTGTATAAATCAACAAGTTCTAATTAATAAATAAGTGAAAAAGATTTTAGCATTTTTATTTCTCGATCCTTAACCAAATGCATCTGTCATTGTATTCAATAAAATGGTCAAACCGGAAACCGAAGTTATTTGACCCGCTATTCAATCAATTTCCATTTAGAAATAACGTACTGTCAAAATAACTAATAAATTAATGAAAACGAATCTCAGCATTTTTATTTCACGATCCACTGCTAAATGACCAAACGAGCAACTCCATTTTAAATCATACGTTAAATTATCACAATAATTTTTTACCAGCAGTTATTGAGATGAGAAAAATTTTATATCAATTAATGAATGCATGGAACCAAATCTTACTTCAATGTAACACATATTAAAAACGGAGCTCTTCATCCATTTCTTAGAGCAAGATCCAGTTGAAGTAATAACGCTTCGAATTATCTAGCCACCGGACGATCTTCGACCAAGTTTCTCACGGAATTTCCCCCGGTACTCGCGTGTACGCTCCCGTGGATCCACGATCGATAGGATTTCTCGGGTACGTGGTAGTTAACGAGGCCGATAACAGGGTCGTACGTGCCTCGTGAATCTGCATAGTAGCGCGGTTAAAGAACGGGGTTATTACCAGCGATTCAACCCTGACATTTCGTACGATGACGCTAATGCCTTACACGTATACAAAGGAGGTTAGGCTCGTGAGCAGCCGCACACAGAGGCCACACGATGGTTCAAAGAAGAAAGAGGTCGGGACGAAAATAAACGGGAAATCGATGGATTGCGTGCGGACTGATAATCAATTAAAATCATCCAATTTCTGTATCGAAAAAATTCTTCGAAACTAACTTCTTTTTACTGCGCAATAAAATAATTCAAACGTCTATCTATAAAATGGAAGATTCGAACAATTTATATCGAGATCACATCAATTGATATAAATCATTATCGACGTCACTAAAAATAAACAAAGCCTTTAATTATTCAAATTGACAGGAGGATTCGACAACAGAATATTTTCGTCTTGCCTATGAGAATAAACTCCAACTAACTAAATTACCCTGTGCCCTAAATAAAACAGTTCGGAACTGTGAAATAGCTCCCTCAATAATAATTGACTAAAGTTAGACAGTCAGAATATGCCTGTCACTAAAATTCCTCCACGGTTCCGTTACCAACAGTCATACAGAGATCACCTCGAATCGAGCAGAGACAATAACACGAAGGGGTTAACAGCCATGGCCTTGGTCAGGTCATTCTTATTCTAGCTTTAACTTGAACTTGAAGCGTTTGGTCGTAGGCGTCGGTTGAATCATTTCGATTGGCAAAACTTCCTGATAACGAGCCAACAATAAAGGGGAGTAGAATAATCAGACACGAAGCTGTGACACCGACTTTTCAGGAACGAGTGTTTCACTTTTTACTCATTCTTTGTTCGCCCGGGGCTAATCGATCTCTCGGTTGTTGTTTCGCACGTTCGCTGAACTCTGCCCGTATTTCCTTTTTTTAAGTTAATGAAATATGGATCTAAAAACGTCACGCGATTTCGAAGAGGCGAGCCCTGACAGAAATGAAACCGAAGAAAAAAGGAGGAAAGTATCCGGTGTCGGTGGGATTATTTCTGTCTGCGTCGCGACGACCCCGGGGTTCCCGGAGATTTTAGATGGCCCGTGCATAAAATCGAGTGCAAGAAACCCGATGGTGCCGGAGGAACGTTGACTCAGAAACACGATTTTCGCACACGAACCATTGTTTCCTGGTATTCGGTTACGCGTTCGCTTATGCAAACAACAATCCCGCCTGTTATTATCGCGGCTCTGTTCGTTGCACGCGATAAAAGTTCAAGGTGTTGGATCTCCGCTGGCTGACCGCGCACGCGCTCCCACCGCGGCTGCACATGCACGTGCACGTGCGTTACCACTTTCGACTGTACTATTTTACATCCTATACCTGTTGGACATTGTATCAACAACTGAATTTTTACGTTTCCACAAATAAATGATCGAGAAAATATATTTCAGTAACTCGGATGATAATAAGATATGAATAATTCATCTATAAAATTACGTAAAACCATTTCGAACGTGACTGCACTGTTTTACATATTATATTCGTTGGACATTGTATCAACAACTCATTTTCATAAACAAACTTGCAGCAAAAATAAACGAACCAAAAAATAAATTACAATAATTCAAAGGATGACAAGATGAGAATAATCCATCTTTAAAAAAATCTCTAAAATCACTTCCAACACGACGCATTATTTTACACCTTAATACCCGTTGCACATTTTTATAAACAAATCTTCATTAAAAATAAACAATCGAAAAAACTAAATTGCAATGATTCGAGGGATGAGGATAATTCATCTGTAAAATGAAGTAATCGCAGCCCCGTCGAGTGGCGAGTGCTGGCAGGGTAACGAACGATGAAAATAAAGGCAGTGAACGCGAAAGAAACAATTGTAGCGTTCGATCGAAGTAAGATGGCTAGCGCGAGCAACGTGCCCGGGAAGAGGGAAACGATCTGAGGAGTGAGACGGACAGATCTATAGAACGGAAAGTTGCAATGCCGACCGCCGCATCGGTTCAAGGCCTCCGGCTCTTCCTTCCTCTCTTTTCATATCTCTCCCTCTCCCGAGTCCCGTCCGTTTCCTATATTCATTCTATTTTCTGCCCAGCCGCAGCAACATTTTGCATCTCGGAACCATGAGCCTTGCTACAATTTCAAAGAACATACACTCTTGCCCTTCATTAAACTCATTCATTTCAATCGCCTCTTTATTGGTTTTATCTGGTATCGTCCCTATAATACCAGGGAACATTCAGCATTCATTCCTTCCACACTCCTCGACGTCCGTCTTCCTCTGGCCAGCTTCTCTTTCTCTCCTCATTTTCATCTACCAAGCTAACTTCGTCGTTCTCCTCATTACTGAACTCTCTTGCTCTCGAATACGTTTATTGCTTTTATTTCCTACGATCTTTCCGTTACGATTATCTCTTCTGCGAAAATATGAAATTCCGTTGAGTTTTTACATACGAATCCTTAGATAGTAACAGATGTATCTTCTCGTTTGTAGTTGTTCGAAAAACCACTTGGCGACAGATAATTGAAAATGCGAGAGGAACTGATTTGAATTTCTTGTTCGATGCAGTGGTTGACTGCGTTATCGACCAAGTGCAACCGTTGCACCGAGCCGTGACGTCACAGTCACTAATGCCCGAGTTACATAAACCCCCATTGCGTGCGTTGTCTCCCTCTCTTTCTCTTCCTCTCTCCACCATGACCTATTCATGTCGATGTCGAAGAACGTACTTTCAGAATGTCTCGACACCTTCCTCGCGAACAAAAAATCTTCGCTTCATGTATATTACATTACACATTTCGCTTTAATCCATTTAGGCGTTCGAATATTTATTCAAGGTAATTCCGTTGATTCCGTGATCGAAATGAAATTCCGTCTTGAAGCATTTTCGATGTTTGCGTAAAAACGATGATGCCAGAAGTTTTATTCGGTTCCCCCGAGAACAGCGAGGTGGAGCTATTTTTACCTCGGTATAAACATTTTACATTCGTCCGCATAAAAATGTCAGTCACCCCAAATAATGTCCCGGACTATTTATCATAGCCGCGATAAATAAAGAATTACTTCTGTGCTAACCGATGGTAATCCATGTGGCCGCAGCGACGCAGCCTTGCAACAACGCCGACGTAGTTGCGGCGGGAACAAATAATCGTGGGAAAAGAAATACGACTTGAAAAAATGTTTTAAATCTTCCGCGAATAACACTAAATAAAAATTGTAGAGAAGAAATCTCCTTCGGGAGCTTGCAAGTGGTCTCGGCGTTACGTGCACAACCGTTCGAGGCACGATGCCATAAATCTCCCGACGTTTACGAGACTTCGTAAAGGTCGACGCAGCTCGTGAAAAAGAACACGGCCACGCAAAAATGTTCAGTTTGTGAAACTGTGTAAACCTAGCAATTTCAGGTCCAAGCAAATTGCACTTCGGTTAGTGCAGCGTTTAAAGTTTAAACTTTCAAGTATGATTGAACGTACGACTTAGTGTACATATATTGAAAATAAAGAGTCATATAAAATAATGAATTATTCTCCAATTATTCTGTGTGACTTAATGCATCTAAATGGCAATGCATTTTTTGAGATTAACAGAATTGATAAGAATTTCGATGAAAATGCAGCTGCATATTTTATAATCGAATGTACGATTTATGTAATTCTTTATAAAATAATTAATTATTCTTCAATTACTTTATATGAATTTTAATGCTTTTAAATAATAAATGAAAATACATTCTTTTTCTAATTAGTAGGATTGATAAGAACTTCAAAGAAAATTCTTGTTGATTCAGCTGCATGTTTCATGATCAAACATATTGTAATTTATATGATTCTTAAAAACAGAGAATCATATAAAATCATTAATTATTCTTCGATCATTTTATGCATTTTTCAACTGATAAAAATTGTGATATTTTATTTTTATCGATTCAGCCGAGACGATGTTTGCCGTTTGGGCTGGAAGTCTGGTTCTCATTCATTAGAGACAGTGTCCTTCGCCGAGTCTCCTTCAAGACTCTTAGCAAAGCCCGAGGACTATTTTATGGTCCACGGAGAGTGGCTCTCTTTAATTAGATATACAGATACCGGTGGTAACAAATTCTCGGCCACGGGCGACAATACCACTGCGCATCTATGTTCTCGTTAAAAATCGGCCTTGCAATTAGTCAACCTCATCGCGATAGGCATCGGGCTTTGTCCCGCGTGCTAATTACGAATTAACACGGTGGACGTGTTTCGCGAGGCTTCGCGGGATTTCGTCATGGGAAATCGTTCGTCGTTTTCAACTGATCTTTATGGGGCATTGTTTAACGCTTTCATGATTGTTCGCGGAAATCGACCCTGAGCTCGATTCGCTATGCTCTCTAATATATCATTTAAATATCTCATTCCTAATTAATACTTCAACGATTTATTATCAGATCGCATTGTTTTATTAAAATAAGTTAATTATAAAGTTAGAAATTGCATTGTTTATCTCTTATGCGTTCAATCTCTTCACAAATGTATGATTAATATTTAATTCAATGATTCCCCATAAAGATAGTAGTAGTAACAATTTAAGATGATAACTAGTTGAAATATTTGACTCACCGAAAATAGCAGCAAGTTCCCAGGTTCTTCCAACTCGATTCAGCACCAGATGTTTAATCTATAACAAAACGATTAAAAAATGATTAAAAAATTTCAACATAACAAAGATTCAACTTTTTGTTAGAAAATTAATTAAGTTTATCTGGGACAGCGAATGTAAACTGGGCGGAGGGCTAACGTTATAATCGTATCGAACATGCTCGTTTCGTGGTGCAATTCGAGCCCCGATTTAAGATCGGCTCGCAGGCCTCGTAAACCCGCACCGTAATTACGCGCGTGAGTGATAAAACGGTCTTAAAATATACGACAAACAGTTGCAGAGCACGAAATAGAAATGATCGATAGAACTCGCAGAAACATTTTGATAAAACATCTATTCCAATCATTTAGACAGAAATCTGGTTGAGTATAACAGAAATAAAAAATATAGGGTTTATATCATAAAATAATAAGATTTTTCTTATAAATTGGCTTTATCTGACATCTAACAGAGACTCTCAGATATCAATGCTGCGCACAAACTTATCGACGGTTACAAGGCTGAATTTTTAAATTCAATTTTATTAATTGAGGATATAAAAATTGCGAATTACTCTTCCACATATTCGTCTATTAGAACAGATAAAACATTACTTTGAAATGCGTTAAATAAATCGTGAGATACTCGTAGAAGATAAAGCAGAAATGCTAATTTCCTCCCGGATCAATAACTTTTAAGATACAAATTCTAGTTTAATAATACTAAAATTCAACAATTCATTTGTGAATATGAATTTCAATATAAGATTAAGATAAGTTTCAATAAAAAATAAAGAGTGAAGAGTATAACAAAAAATTGTTTCCGCCCGGGATCGAACCGGGGACCTTGTGCGTGTGAAGCACACGTGATAACCACTACACTACGGAAACCTCGTTGACAACGTTAACCTTAAATTAACTTAATAAGGCTTTTCTATGCGCCTTGCCCTAATTCATAAAATAAGTATTTAACAATGATTACAAAATTATCTATATAATATATAGGAAACGATTAGATATCATCCTGCAAAAAATTATGTACTCTTATATCCACTGGGTAGAGGCTAAAGCATTCATTTTTATTCTAGTTTGTGGTCAATCCGTGTGCATCCAACAGGTAAATGTTACAAATAAATGCTGATATAATAGAAAGGCTATTCTATTAGAAGCTGATTTACTAGTTTATAGACTTAAGAGATTCATATGTATGAACGAACGAACATAGCCTTCGCGGAAATTGTGTGAATAAAACTAATTTATGTAATATAACCTCTACTAATTTGAGACCTTCAAGTTAAATAATAAAAAATATGAATCTCTGAAATTATAATCAAAGAAATAGAGAAGTGAAAGAAGAAAATGTTACTACCTCACAGTTTTAGACGTGCAAAGTGATGACGCTTTGCCTTCCAAGCGAACTAGAATTTCTCGCACAGAAATTAATAGTTCAGTTTCTGATCGGTATAGATAAGCTCACGGAAGCTTAACACTTGCACTACCGACTATATTATTAACAACTATGTACAAAAAGATTATTAATTACGGAAAAAACTGTGCACAATTCGAAGACGCATTCACTCCAGGATTCGACTCGAACGAAATTAAGATGGCCTCCCACACGTGACTCGTTGAGAGTTTAATTAAGAACTGAAATACATTTATTCGCAATGTACACTCATAAAATACGAAATTGAACATTAATTTAATAGTGATTCGATTAAAAATATTGTTTAATATTGACAATGACGATTATTATCTTTTAGCATCTTTTTACATAAGTTCTCATTTGACTAGTTCAGTATTTGAACACTGTTTCTAGAATCAACCTACTATTTCTCCATTATTAAACCATAAAATCTTTCGTTAATAATGTGACGCTGAGAATACTAATTATAATTACTTAATTAATTAATACCCATACTATTAAAGGGTTTTATATGTACTGTCTAGAGTTAAATACGTCTTTATTCGAGATACTAAATGTCCGGGCGTCAGACGCTACGTATATAATTGTTTACACAAACGTTTTTATCAGAGTTTTTGTCTGCATTTGACAAAACTCAGCCAAACTAGTCTATGCTTCTAGATACTTTCCTATGCTATATTACAGCACATTCTCCTAAGTATCCTCCAAGTCAGTTGATATTCCTACTTAACTTAATAAGTGCTTTGCCATTTGGAAAAATGTTTAATAACGGCTAGATTGTTATTATTAATATTATGTCGGTTAATTAACAAATTGAGGTGATGTCTTTGGGGAAGAATACGAACTCTACTGCGTTTATCGCAACACTTGATTGGCCATAAAAAACGAGGTAAATAAACATTGAGACGGTCATACGTCACACCACACACACGCAATATTTGGGCACACAATATCCGTTTCATTTTCATATACTAAAATGGGAAGACCGGGTCAGAACTCAACCAGTGATACGTCCATCGATAGTCCAAGAAAAGCTGCACCCGAGGCACCGAAAGTTCGCACGAAGAAGAAAAAACGTAAAAGGATCGTCACAAATTTACGTCAGAAGCTATCGAAAGGGAAAAAGGTACAGAATCATACGGATTTAATTCTCCTATCTGCGGCTTGTCATTCGATTCTAATTTACATTACATACTTTTGTCTATAAATCTCTTCAGAAGTGTGTAACATTATTTCAATGTGCGTACGTATGTATTTATTGCATGTTTGTTAGGTTAATTGGCACGTGTCATTAAAAACTTGCCAATTAATGATTATGTTCGTTTAACACGTTTACTTATTAAGTGCACAAAAAGTATAATGATCAATTTTTAGTGCTTTAAGTGGAGTGCCTATGCCAGTTGTGTAATGTATCAACGAATCGAATGGGATAATGAAACATTGATACAATGTAGCACTGTACTCTCTAACTTTTTTAATACAAAGACTCTGATGTTTATTTGGAAATGAAAATTCCAAATGCGTTAATAACTGAATTTTTCAGCATAAATGGCGGCAGAGTAATTTCGTAAAGCTCGTAGCAGATTTCGCAGATCTTCGAAAAGAATATGTATAATATATAAACTTTTTTTTAATTTCTGCTTCCATTTTTATTTTCCAGTATTTGTTAAAATATCTATCTTCCAGGAGGATCGAACGAAAATTGATGGGAAGCCGAGCAAGACGCGAAAGAAGAAGAAGTTAGCTAACCGGATTCTCCCTAAACCTGTAATTATTAAACATCCTTACAGAATTAAGAGAGAAAGGGAAACATTAAATGAACTTCAAGTGTTGTATTTCTATTCTAGTTAGCTGGAATCTACAAAAATGGTGCGATAGGGAAAGAGATACGAAAATGTAAGCAACATTTCGATGTTTGTAAATCGAGTTAATCCAAATTGATTTTTAGCTCACATAGCTCCAGCCATGGGTGACACGGACAACGCACGATTAGAGGGGAACGTGCGTAAACTCCTGCATGGCTACGAATCGAAATCAGAGTAAGTAGAATCGTGAAAATAATTGACTTTGATCTAAAAATGTATTCTATTTTCAGAAAAGACGTGGAGGGAAATACTAATGAAAATACAAGGCAGTCTACCTCTAAAGATATCATTCCATATTCCAGCGATGAGTCTACAAGTTCTTGTAAAGGTAGAATGGATGGGTAAGTCTTAGGTAATTTTTCATAAGAACGAAGTTATTTAAATCTGATCAAAACTCTTGCTTCAGCCATAAACGAAGAATACACGTATACATAAAATCGTATAATAATCGATACTTCAATCTCTGCAGCGGAAAGGTATACAAAAAGCCCGAAGAATCAAAAGCTATCGAGATATCGCAGAAATCTTCAGATAACAACGTCGGTTCGACAGAGTATCAAGAGAAAGCGTTGCAGCGTTACCAGGAGCTATGTCAAAAGATCTGCAGCGAGAATTTCGACAATTTCCCGGACAACTTTCCGGCCGCAGGTATTACTTCTACCTCTTTCTCTTGAGACTCGTTGATCCTGATTTTTTTATAATTACAGATCCGCTAACGACCGTCAAAAAGAAGTTGAGAAGCTCCTACGCGGAGTCGTTTCGCTTTCAATTTATGCGGGACACGCTCAGACGCGGTGTGGCTACAAGCAGTACCACTAGCAGCACGGATATGTCTCATCCACCGTCAGATAATCAAAATATTCCTTTCTTATTCACGGCTGACGACGTTCAGAAACAGAGGGACAAGAAAGATCAGACGTTAGATAATTTGCAAGAACATAGAGACAAATTGTTATTCGATTACTCGGGGATAAGCGGTGGCTCGTCCAATTTAATCGAGACAGAAACGAGAAACGAGATAAACGAATCTAACAGGACCTGTTCGTCTCTCGAAGTAAACTGCAAAACGTCTTCGATTCTAAGGAACAACAAGGATCTCAAATTGTTTGAAATGGCCACGAACGATAAGTCCAATCTGTTTGTACTAGAACAGAGGAAATCTGCTAATAGGAAACATACGAGAAAAGAGAGAGCCCCACACATGTACGTGGTAAGCAGTAAACTGAAAAAATATTCCGGCGTACAGAACTTGAAGGCACAGCATCAAATGAAATTGAAAAATCTGAAGCATGTTCCATCTATATTGCGTAAGGGCAAGGACGTTGACAATTGTTGGCAGGGTGTATTCGACAAGGCGCCGCATGTTAATAAGAAGATGTTATTCGAACCGGGAGACGTTCTTTTCACTCCGCCGTCAGCTACATCGGATGCGACCTCGTTCCATCCTGAAAATACAGAACTTTGCGTAGTGGCATCGCCGAGTGCAAGTAAAAGTGACTTGTACCTCATTGAGAAAATAGAAAATAGAAAAACGAACATGAAGCCGCAGGCTTCTGAAGATATTTTTATAAAGAAGAAAAAGCCTGTACAAAAGACAGTAATGTTCACGAAGAAGGACTCGATGAATGCAGGACGTTGCGTACATATGAACAATGTGACTAACAATGAGAAGAGAGAAAACCCGAACGTTTGTATTATAAGGAAAAACGTTTCGCAGTGTGAGAACGTTTGTAACGTCCATAGGAACTGCCAGAGGATACCTGGGACTTGTTACAGGGAATTGAAGTGCTCGCAGAACTCGGAATTGTCGCAGCCGAACTGTAGCAGCCAGAAGTTTCACGACAGTCAAAATTCTTTGATTTCTGAAGACGAGGTCGTGATAAGAAGGATGCATAACTGCGATCATAGGTGTAACGATGTTTGCTACGTCGTGTTGGATCAATGCAAGCATGGTAACACCCAGGAATGCTTGTGTAATAACAGAGCGAGACAGTTGCAGGGGCAGTTGTATCAAGAAAACATTGGTATTTTGAACGGCGTAGAGAATTTGAAGCTAATCAGGTCCCAGTCGCAAGAGCTACACGAGCAGCCGCCGATTAAGTACTTAGCTTTTGAAGAAGACTCGAAAACTAGAAAGATTCCTGTTTACATGCAGAATAAACGTGACGTGGAGGTAATCGACCCGGGTGTCAATTATCGCTTGGTGTCTTGCCCTCAAAAACCTGCGAATGAAGTTATCCTCGTGCCGACTTGCGAATCAAAGAAGGTGTTGTACGTGAAACAGAATGCACCTAATGTTCCACACTCGAAGCTGGTTTTAGTTGAGGATCCCTCGAACGTGTGCGGTATTCATGTTCCGAAACAGAATGTAATGGAAATCAGGAATCCTGAGTACAATGTTGTAACTAATCTTGCAGATAATAATAATAAGAGGAGGCTTAAATGGGAAGAATCATATTATCGACCCGATCATGGTAGGAACATGACGTGTATCTTTATTACTTCTTTGCCTGAAGTGTTTTCTTTAATTATTTTTGTAATTTTCAGGACACGATGGTTGTCTACAGAAGCAGACAATTTTCTATCAAAAATAAATATTCATTTACGATGTATCAAATGATTTAAATTAATTTTTATTGCATTTCGACGACATACGAAGATCGGTAGTTCCTTTTGAAGATCAAATAATTGATAAGAATGTCTACTATAATAAACAAGAATTAACATGTCCAATCATTGGTATGTATCTTTTCATTTTCAAGTGTACTACTTTTACAAATCGAGATAATTTTGTTCGAACATTGTATAATAACATAACTTTTCTACAAATGACTTTGTATACGACTACGAATTAAATCGTCTAGTTTTCGTAATTAGACCGTCGTTTGCTATTATTTTGCATACTCCATAAAATTAAGTAGTCAAGAAGATTTTAAACTCTTGAGTTGAGATTATCTTCCAGCTAGATTCTTGTCATCAGAGAACAGTTTCACAATAAATTCACAATAAAACTTAACATTCCTATCACAGTCCGTTCCTACGTTCAACTCTTTATTTATCGTTTTCCCGCCAACAATTAGTAGTATTGAATGCAGATGAAAATTTAATGTAAATTACGTGTAATTCGTATTTAAATAAAAACCAATTAACCCTAATTTTTTCTACTAGAAAGAACATAGCACTACTACATTCGTTTAATTCGATCAAATAAACACAATAAGTTTTATTGATCGTAACTGTTAAAGCGTTCAAAATATTTCGCGTGCCACCACCTGTGGACCGTATTGGTCGTAAAAAAGAAGGCACTACATCAACGGTTCGTCCAAAGTTTCGTAAGTGTCTCGAAAGTTCTCGTTATTAATTTATCTGAATATGCGCATGGAGTTAGAGTTGGATCACGCAGTTTCATCGATACCAATCAGTAAGTATCATCAAATATATTCGAGCAACGTTCTCCTTGTTCATAAAAAAAAGAGTTACAATTTTCCAACGTTGTTTTAACCTCTCAAAGGTGCGATTAACGCGACGCATGCTACACGGTAAGCAGAATAAGCTCGTAATAATCTACTGGAAAAGTGGCGAGCGAATAATTGCGGCCCCATTTTAATCAACCGTTTCCGAGCATTGTGTATAATGCATAAATTACGTGCTCGATATTTTACACGCGCCACCATTGTAATGAGCATTGCGTTCGTACGCAGTTGCGATTCCACTTTTGAACAATAGAAAATCGTGAGTTGGATAAATGAATTTTTTTCTGGGGGTACGTGTGATTTTCCGTGGGACGTGGAAATTGTATTCCTATGGGGTATTCGGCGGGGTGTAAGCGCGACAGGGGGCGAAGGGCCGTCCGAGATCAGTAACCAATATTTAATCAACTTTCCTGGAGAATATTATTCTCCGGACAAATCAAGGACATATGTATCAGACCGCTAAGGGGGGTTGACGTTCTCTCTGTATTGATATAAAAGACGTAACGCCGGGTGCGCGTGTGTTCACGCGCTTACGCCTGTTTGCGTTGCTACCACCAGCGTAGACACCCCGGGTTTTCATTGAATCATATCACCGTTAGATTTCGATTTCACCAAATTCGATCATCGCAAGGGCATTTAATCACGGGAACGAAATCACAGGTTCCGAATTACTCGTTGAAACGGTGATAGAAATTTCTGTAGAGATCACATTTTTCAAATCGATGTTGTAAATGTTTTATTCATCGTTGCGGCCAAACGTTTGTCTGTCCTTTATTCATTCATTTTGAAAATTGGTTTCAGGTTTCTTTTGTGCAGGTCGAGATGAGTTCTACGCCAATGGGGGTCGAGTGTTCCTGTGTGTTCCCAGTATACACACCATAGGCGATTTGGTGTTGCGTAGCCGGGAGGAGAATCCCCTCGGGACGGGACACGGGGAAGAGGGTCGACCCGGCAGGACTGCTCTCATCGTGAGAACAAGTGCGGAACAAGTGTCGCACAGGTTCCTACCACCTATCCAAGATCCCGTGTCGCGTTTAGTCATGTAATTTCTCTATCTCCGAATAAATCATATTTCATGCACTCCCGCTTCCAGCTAGCCGCGCTGTTTGATCTTTCCACCGAGCGGGAGCATGGTGTACGTATAATTCTACAGGAAAATTGATTTGGACGTCTGCTGCTCTCCGGACATGCATTATTGACGTTCCTTTTTATTTAATTTCATAGGTATAACTCGGTACCCGGCTGGCTTTATGCCCTTGACGATTCTCAACGTGCTTTATAATGTATTCCTTCTCGTTGCGCTATTTGAATTTCTGTGCGATGCCTTTTATACTCTTTTTATTGCCAAGCTTCCATCTTTATCAGACAAATCAATAGGTAACACGTAGCATGGAGCTTCAAGTTCAACTCATTCAGGGCAGCCACGAAATCCATCATCTTGGCTTCATTCAAAAACGAGGGATCAGCCGTCGGATCCTCGCGGAGCCTGGAAGGAGCCGAGGGTAAACACGATGGCTCGACTGGTTCTGGTGTCCAGCGGAAACGGCCTGTTCCGGGATCGATCGTAAAATCGAGACCGGAGTAGAGAGGGTTGGCATCATCGAATGATAGCGTTCATTCGGGCTGATGGCTGTTGGGGAGAGTTCGCCGGGGGTGGCCCGGGGGATGAAAACGGAGGAGAAACCGGTAGGCGGCGACTACGTGTTCATCCAACGGCGAGGGTGGCAGAAGGATCGACCAACCACCGTCGAGGCAGCCGCGGAAGTTGACCAAGCCCGTTCCGGCTCGAGCCAGCCGGGACCACACCCCCGGCGTGCACCCTCTCCGTCAGTTATTGAATTAAGCTTATCATTTGATTTTGAGGAGACCCACCAGTCGGTCGTCGTCGGGCTCTCTTAAGCGGGCCGAAAAACTTCCTTCTATCCGCGGCTATAATCGCAATAATTTGATATCGCTGATCCGATTACGCGTCATAAGCCGCTATCGGGCAACCAACCGCGTCCCTTAGCTTCTCTCGTCCGCGGCGACGGAGAGAATTGCTGCCCCGTCGCGGTATCCAGCTCTGGGACGATTAACCCGAACGATTACCCGAGATTCCGAGGAAGGAACACGTAGCGGCAGCTGACTGCACGGGGTCGCCGGAGGAACGCGTCGTCGCGGCCACGGCCCGTCGTCGGGCCCCCCGCCGGCTGATCTGATCAACATGTGTGATTGAGCCGATAAAGTCTCGTGAAACGTGCCCTGGTGTCGTCGGAGTTCATCCTTTATCTTAATCGATTCCGAGCAGTGTGTTCCAGTGAATAGAAAATCGGAGTTCGGCTCGACGTGTCGGGACCACGATGAAAAGGAGATAAGAGGCTCTCGCGGTGTCATCGTCGAGCTACCTGCGACGGCTGTGAGGGAAACTTCGTAAGACATGGATTATTCGTACTTGAACCAGGCGGCGGCTGCCGCGGCGGCGGGCTTCGAGGCTTCCAGCTGTGCCCTCGCGGCTAGTGAGATGCAATGTGGATACGGGGACCTGAGCTCGTGCTCGCAGATGAGCCAAGCCGCGTACCGGTATACGGCGGCGAGGGCTGCAGGTTATCCAGGGAACGCGGGAACCGCGAGTACCGGGAGCACCACGCCGCTCGGGGCCCATCACACCACCCACTCTCATGCCCACGCGCACCATGGGGCCCACGCGACGCCGTGCTCCGTGATGGCTGCTAGATCTCAGGAGGTCCATCGACATGCCGCTTCCATCTTCCCGTCGGCTATCAATCTCCAAAGTGAGTGCTTCGACGATTGTTTGTATTCGTTTACAAGGTAGTGATTCATGTATTTTAAGTTGCAGGTGCATTTCAATCTTGACGATTTCGTTGATTCTGATTGATAGAGAAATGTATCAGTAGTTCATTGTTAATTAGAAACATGAGTAGTTAGTTTACACGGCAAGTAAGAATCTTCCAAAGCGCGAAACATTTATTTTGTAATCTATTGATAATTCGATTAACTTCTCGTTACGTTCTCTGATCAGCTTGATAATGTTCGTGAGAATTAGTAAAATCCTGATGAATCAAAGGCACAATTCTCCACGGGCTGTATAAGTCTACTAGAAATTTAGATAAAAATTCCGAAAATATTAGTAATCGAAGTAGAAGAAGGCGGAGCGTCTTTTTTAAAAGATAGAGGGTGATTCTTTCCTCAGGCGAAAGTTGCGTCTCCGTGAGTCGTACCACCACGGTATTTCCTGCGGAAACGACGACAAGATGGCACTGAAAATCAATGGATGTCCCGTCCTCTATCTATCTCTGTCTCTCCCTTCGGTATTCTTGCCTCTCTTTCTTCGTCTCTCCCTCATTTACTCAACCCCTCTGACTCTCACTCTTTCTCGCCCTCTCCTTCCGTCACTTATTGCTATGGTTACGTCGCTCGGTATCCCAGCCATCCTCGCTATATTCTATAATCTATAAGCTGCCACCGAAGTCCTCCGAAACGCTGCTTCCTGTCTCGAGTAATCCGACCACACTGATTTCCTCCATGCCCTATCAATCTCCATGGTTGAAGGATTTAACCATGGCCGAATCTATTAATTTTCAATTACCTAATTGATTATTAACGATATGTATAGGTATGATTCAGAGGTACATTCAAGTTCCTGGAGAATTTCAAACGTCTCCAGTATGTCCCTTTTGAATTCTATTATAAATGCTTTACAGATCTTTGTTTATTGCATTTTCAGGTGGATTAGGATACAAGGCTTACGCAGGGCACGACGGCCTGGCGGAGAAGAGAAAACAACGTCGGATACGAACAACCTTCACTTCGGCCCAGCTGAAAGAGTTGGAGCGTGCCTTTCAGGAGACTCACTACCCGGACATCTACACCAGAGAGGAAATCGCAATGAAGATCGACTTGACGGAAGCTCGGGTCCAGGTAAGTGTAAACTGAATCACCCTTCTCCTAATTTCGATTGAAAACTCTATCGTTCGATTACGTGTACCAGAATTGATCGGTAAATACACGAAGCCTGTAGTTTAATTATTATAAGACTCGCGTGTCCACTGAAGGAGAGGACCGTGCAAAAAATTGATGAAACCGGTGACTCGGTTGAAAAAATAAAACGACACACACGGGTTTTACGATGATTAGAAAAATCTCAGCGGAGAATAACGGAGAGGCAGGTTTTACTTCGGTCCTCCCTTCCGTCGCGTAAAATGGTTGCCGGAGGGACAAGGGCGATGGTGGAGCGGCGTGTAATTGCATTACAGGCCCCATTTTCGTTTTCACGGTTACCTACCTCTCAAGTCGCTCCCGGCTTGATGGATTACACCGTCTAATGCCCGTGACGGATTAACTAGAACTTCTTGCGCGGGATTCTCGCCGACTACCGCCGGACGAATCGAACCAGCGAAATTTATGACCCAATCAACCTGTGTTTTGCATACTCACTGATCCCATCATCGCTCACATAAGCAATTTCCTACTATCACGAATCGATGTAGTTGTTGCCCTGCTTAAAAATTAGTAGGCATGAACACAAGACTTCTGTATTAAAAATCTATCTATTTGTCTTCACTGACTTTGCGTAATTTAGTACGGGTCAGTTCACTTTATTCGCTATCATGATCATAAGTGATATCTCGATTCGAATGGTATGATGAATTCAAACCGTTTCCCGTGTAGCTATCATTTTCCCGGAACGCAGTATTCTTGATTGGCAAACTTGATTACTATTACATAACGAGCAGGGATTGAGGGTGGGAAGTACAGGTTCGGTGTCTATCGATGTTATTTTTAGATTGAAAACCAGACATCTTCTTGAATTATGAATCTTCGAAGAGACCGTGATATTCGTGATGCATGAAGTTCACCTAGGAGATAGGTAGCAAGAAAATAACCGGATATCCTTCATTTTCGATTTACTACAGAACCTCCGGAGATTCGTGACCGAGGAGAATGCAAGGAAGATGAAAAATATCTTGGTTCTAAATTTCTTGTGACGAATTATTGTTTGAAGAATAAGATTACCTATCTCTATAAAATGAATGATTAGAAGCCTAAATTAGATTAGAAATAGTTTTTTGTATGATACATTTTTGACGGCACGAGTTGCAGTAAACAGAACAGGATAATTTTAATATCGAAATGTATTTGGCTAATTGCGAAGGCTGGGCTCACTTTGGACGCTTATTGCCATTCCAGCGAATCCGATTAGCCAGAAAGTTTATTGCTGGTAACACTAATCACCAGTGGCCCAGTAACATATTCTGAAAACGCTCGAAAATTACATTCGCGAAAATGTAATTTCGTCGATGGAAGATATGCCTGGAATAAACAATTATTTTCGAGCGCGACTCTGTACGAAATAATTATACACGGGATATTCCTGTTATAAAGTCACATTAACGATGATTAAAAAATAGTTCTCGTTAATGACAGAATTATCGGGATATCGGGTTTTAGTAGTATCTTTGTTTCGATGGAAAATACTGGTTGGAATCGTGGAGCAGGTATATGATAATTAAGCTCGAAGTTACTATCAATTTTCTAGTAGTTTGCGGCGTCACGGAGCGACCGCCATTTCCAAGGAGGGTAACGCTTTGTCAGTTCCAATCTTCTCGTGGGCCCAGGTCCAGCTCTGAGGTGCCTTAAACTTTTATTCATTCTTCCTGTTACCAAAATTTCTTCGACGCAATCAAATACGGTTGTAATCATGACATTTTTATTCAATCTCCCCACTGCAAATATTTCTTCTACGCGACTAAATATAATTATAATCAAATTTACAATCCGATTCAATGAATTTTATATGACTTCCACGTTTGATCAAAATTAGCCGAGAAGTTCGAAATCCAATCTCTCTATTATCTATCAAGACTTTCCTAGTATTATATCTACAATTGTAATCAGATAATACATCGCGCAGTGTTGCATTTAGAATTCGAATTAAATTACCCTGAAAATGTCTTCCTTAAATGTACTTGTTAATCGAGTCCCACATTCGGGAAAAAACTGATCAGAGGATCCGTTCGGGATGCATCCCTTCTTTTGGGGCTTAGTATAAATCAACATGTTAGAGGAGCAGCATTATGTATGCTCGCAGGTTGGCTAGAACGTTAATGGAGTTGTAATTCATACGGAATGACGTGTGACTCAGAACAGTGAAGCGTGGCGGCACGCGACACGACACCCTGCCACGGGTGTCATCAATGGTACGTAGAATAGGACCTGGCAGAGGGTGAGCCCGGGGCTGGTGTTGCTACGCCGGACCAACAATCATCGCCCTTACTAGAGATAAGGGTCTCGATCCAATTGAAAGAAGTGGAACGATCCCCGATTAATCCTCCGGTAAAATTGTTTCGAGTGGCTTGAGGCTTTTGGGGTTCGCTGGAATGTAGTTACAGTAGGAATTCGACCAATTGAATCAATTACAAAACAATTTTGGGTAAACAAAAAAGATTTCTGGGTTAATTGAGTTATTACAAAATCTCGTAAGTTGAACCTCTTCAATTCTGTATAATTTCGTCAGAGTCTTTATCAATTTTTTAATTGGGAGATACAATTTGGAGAATGGTACTTTTTTTTTTAAATTCGAGAAACTGGTGGAAAGCTTACGTGGAAGGGACCGGGCAATTTGAAGGCAGACAGCCTTGGGAGAATCCCGGAAAATCAACATGAATTTCTTTTACCCGTGGGACAGGGTCGAGCGCCGTCACGGGAAGCGGAAGGTCAATTCCAGTGGGGGTGACCGGGGACGTCTCTGATGAAGAGTCCTCCTCGACGGTGAGAAAAGGCACTATTTGAAAAAGGAGAAGGAAAATATATAGTTGGGAAATATCGAAGTGGAAAAGAAACAAGATTGTTTGATTAAAGCGTGGTATCACCAAGAATAACAGGGGAAATAATATCATGTGCCCTCATCGGTGTGCCCTCGGATGAAGCGTAAACCGACAAGACAAACTTTAAATAGAGTCTCCAGTTGTCTAGCGTTTAAATAATTAGCACGGTTTAATATATCTTAGAAGTCGGAATGGCAAAATAGCACAGACAAATGAATGATAAATGGAGGTATAAAAAGGATCAAAAAGGAAGAAGGCAATAACGTTTCCAACGGAAGGATCCACGTTGGCAGGGGTAGCGTTCGGGGTCTGGCAGTAGCAAGGGACGAAATGGGGAAAACATTCTGGCTCTGGTAGGCCGACGAGGGTGGCTGATACACAAGGGGCCCATGCCCGGAGTGTACCCTGGTAATTGCGAGTTCTATGTAGATCCACTTACGGTGATTAAAAACTGTCCTGCTGGGTATCATCCGACGCCTCGCTGTAGCAAACATGCCTGGAACTCCTTCCAAGTTCGCCTGCGCAGTTATCGCTTCAGATTAAACTGAATAATTGCTGTTAAAAAGCAGCGAAGTCATTTCATCAGAACTGGGAAAAATGTTTAACGCAACGTACGATCAGACTTATCGATAAAAAGAGCTGTAAACCTATTCGATGGACCGATCGATGCCAGTGAATCAGGATGATTGCGGTCAGACGAAAGTGGAAACGCGGTTGATGAGATCCGGCCATGATTCACCGGACAACGCGCCTCTTGATCAAGCCGAGGAACG
Source organism: Ceratina australensis (assembly GCA_004307685.1). Lineage (NCBI taxonomy): Eukaryota > Metazoa > Arthropoda > Insecta > Hymenoptera > Apidae > Ceratina > Ceratina australensis. The sequence goes on along the minus strand of SHCU01000728.1, from coordinate 559 downwards.
CGTTACGGTGCAGAACTTATTTGGCTAATTGAAGAAGATTCCTCCCAGGCGTATGGCAATCACCATTCACTGTAATTCTATTATTGAACGTCTGATTTAATGGTTTTAACGAGTCCTTGACTGGTGTAACTTGATTACTTAATCCCTAAATTCGAGATACATTATCTATTATTATACTTCTCTTAACGTTACCGTCGTGAAAGTATTTCACGGGACGGAAGTGATAGGATCTAATTAAAATTTCCATCGACTTCCTGTGATATTGATAGCAGCGTTTCCGGTAGTCTTATAACTAGCTTAATCCGATGCGCTGAAACAATCTTGAACGTATCTATGAATCTTTCACGAGCTTCCGTTGCAAGGAGTCTGATCACGAATCACATCTTTCACTTCAGACGTTATAATGGTCAGTTCATAAAGGGGTTACAGAAGATCAATTGATATTCTTTCATTATTTATGAGTAGATAACGTTTATAAACTAAAAATATTGTATTAAGAAATCCTCCTCAATATTTGTTTGTGATTGTGCTCACTGTTTGTGCTTGTATCGAGTCCCCC
>SHCU01000726.1:5150-20637 GCA_004307685.1 Ceratina australensis | reverse complement strand
AACGATTCATATGTGAAAGAACTCCGCCCCTCGAGTGTTAAACGAGTCGGGCGCGAGATAAAAGCGGGAGCAATCGGGCACGATTAACAAGAGTACTGTCGATTCGGTTTCAGGAGGACAGGGCCAGGACGTATCGGTTGAGCGTGGGTGGTGGAGGAGGCGGAGGAAGAGGAGGGATCGTTTAGGATAGGTGCGTGGATGGAAGAGGAAAACAGGAACAGGGGGCACGAGGTTCGAGGAAGAAGGGGGCGCACGGGGGCGAAGGTTGACAAGGTGGCTTCGCCAACGGGTAGTCACGGTGTCGGCAGAGCGGCCGCGGGACGGTGAAACGAGCGAGGAGATGTCGTCGAGCGCCCCTGTCGGCGACGAGGACAGCGGCCCCGACGGCACGGGGCTGCAGTCCCACTACTCCCTGCGATGGAACAATCATCAGACCCATATTCTGCAGGCGTTCGAGGCCCTGCTGCACGCGGAGGTGCTCGTCGATGTGACTCTCGTCTGCTCCGAGACCAGCCTCAGGGCGCATAAGGTCGTTCTCAGTGCGTGCAGGTAAGAAACGAAACGTGCTTCTTATCCGTATATTAGATCGAGAATACTTCCTTTCCACCCGGATTGGTACGGGACAGGTACCGGTATACACGCATTTATTCGCGAAACAGAAACGGTATGCAACGGTAAATAAACGGACACGGTCGGGAGTGGGAGGAATAAATAATCTAAAAAAGAATTTGTCGTTCTTGCCGTTCGTTTGTTCGCGGTTTGCTGACTAATTTGATCGGCGCGAGGCACACGGACGAATAGTTCTCTCTTCTCGCCAGCCGGAACGTATGACGTAAAATCGGGCAAAAGCGAAAGTCCCTCGCGATTCGCGATCGTAGTGGATACGCTGCTCCACGTAATTCTCTCGCGCTTTTTATCCGCGGTTTACCAAGAAAATCGTGTTAGCCGCTTCGATTTTGCTGTCGTCTCGAGCAAACCCACTTTCCGAGCCGTAGATGTACGACAATGATAAAAGAACTCGGCGATATCAACGTATAGCGAATTAACGCGTTTAAATCTGAATGAGCCTAATCGTTAAAAAACAAATGATTCAACGTTTCAGTCCGTTCTTCGAGAGGATATTTGCAGAGCATCCGTGCAAGCACCCGGTAATCGTCCTGAAAGACTTCCCTGGACACGAGGTGGCGGCGCTGATCGACTTCATGTATCGGGGCGAGGTCAGGGTAGGACGCGAGGATCTCCCGGGCTTGATGAGAGCCGCCGAGAGCCTACAGGTTAGAGGCCTCGCGTCCTCGGAACCGAGGCCTACATCGCCACCGGAAACACCGACCGCGGATCTCCTTCTGGATCCGTCGACGCCAGAAGTTCTGGTATTGATACTTAATTCTCGATTTTTTCCGCGCTCCCATTATTTCCCTTCGCTTAATCGCCGAAATTTCGTAATAGGAAGGTGCGATGCAGGGGACACCCGAGGAGGACGACAACGCGTCCGGAACGTCGAACAGAGATTTGTTACCCGTGAGCACACCCATCTTCCACCCATCGAGGGACCACCGCGACAGGTTACCGCATATGCCTCACCTGAACTTCGGTATCCGCGAATTACGAGAAAGCTGTGGGTCGCCCCTGTTACCGCGAAGAAAGCAAGCCAGGCCCCGGAGGAGATCCGGCGAACTGGTGCCCCAGGATCTGAGCAGACCACATCCGCCGACGAGTTTGAGCCCACCCGTAACAGCCACGGGTCTGAACCTTACCGGGAACCAACAACAGCAGCAGCAGCAGCAGCAACAGCAGCAACAGCAGCAGCAACAACAACAGTCTTCTAGTTCGCAGAATCAGCAACACCAAGTATAGTCATTTGGTTGTTATTCCATTTAAATCGACGAAGAAAACATTTGATTTACATGCGCGTATACCTTAGGAGGACATGGCGGAGAATCTCTCGATGAAGAGGTCCGTCTCACCGACGATGGGAACCGATCAGCAAGTAAAAGCGGAGAGCAGCGAAGCGGCGAGTAGTCCTCGAGGATCGCCACTGACCGGGACCAGTCTGCTCCACCCGGACGGTTCCCTGCAGGACATTCCCTCGGCCGCGGCAGTAGCGGGCCTGCCGACAATGACAGCGTTGTCGTTGACGCCGCCGCACCACCACAGCGAGTACCTGACGAGTCTGGGCCAGTTGGCGGCCCAGTGGTTACCGAATCATCCCCAGGGACAGCTCCCGCCACCTCAGGGCCATCACCCGAGGGACGGAAGTCCTCACGGTCCGAACAGGACACATCCGTACCAGCAACAACAACAACAGCAACATCAGCAGCACCACCAACAAGAATCGCCGTTAGCGCCTAGAAGAAGCTCGGTGTCGGCGGGCATGTTTCCTTTGGACGGCGTGGCGTCTCTGGGCGGAGGCCTGTTCCCTCACGCGGGCGCCCTCGATCGAAGTTCCCTCTTAGCCGATCTGCACGATAGTTTCAAATCGGAAACGCTTCACGGGTTGTTCGGCGCGGCAGGCTTGGGTTCCCACCATCCTGGTAAGAAACCGAAAAAACACAGAAGCGACGGGGACGCAGCTAGAAGATGGGGAGACCACGGTAGTCGGGGATTGCCCGTGGGAAGACCGAAGGGTCAGCACAGCGCGCCCCGGGGTGGCCCTCCGAGGTCGTGGACGAACGCCGAGCTCACCGAGGCGTTGCAGCACGTGTGGAACAAGAAGATGACCACGTCGCAAGCGAGCAGGATATTCGGCATTCCATACAATAGCCTGTTGATGTACGTCCGCGGTAAATACGGGAAGAGTTTGAAACTTGAACAGCTGCGAAGGGACTGCACGGGGGCCACGACCGGCGAGGTAGTCATGAACTCGCTGAACAACAACGTGAAACCCGTCCAGCCTCCCACTCAGATGAGCCACCCTCTCGCGGGACTGCCGCCCCATCCCGGAGACGAAGGCGGTTTCCCGCATCATTCGTTGCTCGGTGGCAACCTACCGCAAGGTTTCTTCCCGGACTTCGCCGCAGCTGCGTTTCCCGTCCCGGTCAGCATGGTCCATCTATTGCCGCCGAGCGAGCAGAAAGCTTACGACTCGGCCGCGAATTCCGCGGGGGCCGGCGGTGGCCCCGGGGACCTGTCCGGGATGAGGAGCACCAGCAGGACACCGTCGCCAGTGGATCATCGTCATCACCACGAGTCGATGCAGCCGCAGCCGGCGCAGTCCGCGCCCGCGCTGCTTCAACAGAACGGCTCGGACTAGGAACGAATCTTATCGAGAACGGTTTTTGGGAACGATTTCGGTTTCGGTGATCGTCGCCGACGTCGCCGAGAATCGCTGCAGTCACGGTCGAACACCAGAATCGAGTCGTTCGATAACGCGGCTTGTCGCTCGCTGCGGCCGTAACCAACGATCGTGCTCGATGATCGGTAAACGTGTTCCATTCGGAGCAGAGGACCGTTCGAACGAGTGGGAACCGGTCCCACGATGGACAGCTTTCCGTCGTCGGAATACAATTCCGAATATACTATACGGTACGCGAGACTCCGATGAATCACGGAGAAGAGAAAATGACAATTGTTTTGTACATACAACGACGACGTTTTGTTATACGTAGAATTATTCGAAAATTTATGAGAGGACTGTTCTAAAAATGACACCGAAGGCTCGTCGAATCGTTCTGCTTCTTGCTTCATCGTCAGGACTATTTCGGACTGAAATGAAACCGTTTCGGTTTAAAATGTGTGAAGAAAAAATGTAAAATGTTGGGGAAAAAACGGGACTTGGAACGTCGCGATAGAGCTATTTCGATCGTGGTACCAGGGACCCATTCGGAACGATCTCTACTCTTCGGTGATTCCCATGAGATCTTGGTTAGAAAAAAATTCAACGTTCGGTTCTTAAATGATTCCACTAAGAAGAGAACTGTGATGCCACGGACCATGTCCAGGATCGGAAGTCATCGTATGCGCATCGTCGATCGCCGTCATCGTGAGTTATGCCGCAGCGCCTTCGAGGCGGGACACGATTTCTATCAATCGTTTATCGTTTTACCGCACGCGATATCGTAAGTAGCCTGTTCTTCTCTTCTTTCGTCGCGCTCGTAAAACACCAATTTTCGATTAACGCGTTGATGGTCGTCGCTTTTAATACACACCGACGGTAGTCCGAAACTCGGATAGATTTCTTTTACAAATCTTATTTTTACCAACCAAAATTCGATCGAATGATCGATTAAAAACGGTACGTACGATCGCTCCAAATGATATCGTTACCAGAAACTAGTTTATCGACAAAATCTCGCGCGAAGTCAGCGATCATCCGATAAATGGAATCAGAGGCGATCAACGTGTTAACCGACAATCGTTATTCTTGACGATTACGCCAACGAACCAAACAGGAAAGATCGACTGTGAAAGCTCTATTACCACGAGACTGTTCTCTTCTCACAAGACTGACTATCAAACGGGTTCGTTCGCAGCGCAGGAGATGAGTTTTTCACAACTTTTCGACTCCTCGACGTTCAACTTTCTTTATTTCCCGGCGTGTCATCGCCCGGTACAGCTCGAAATTATCGTGTTGAAACCGGCGATTTGTGTTACCGAATAAAATGGAAAATAATTATATCGAACATGTTTTGTACATAACGTGAATCAAGCGATGCCAACGATTACTTCTTTCCGAGTTATTTATTTCAAATCGATACGATTTGTCGAACGTCGAGGGGTTCAAAAAGTCCTCTAACCATAATCTTGGTAATCTTCTATACGTATACATAGTTCCTCCCCTTCCTTTCCGTTCTGAGAATCTCAACGAGGCACTTGATTTTCGAGGACCAAAGCCTGAACCATAGACTATCTCCATACAGTTTCGTTGATCTTGATGCTTCGCAAATCATTTAAATATGTATTCTAACAAATACTTTCGGCTGATCTTAACGACGCGTGAACAACGGAACGTCAGCTTCAAATAAGTTTTTGAAAAGCTTAAAGATTCTCGATAGCACACGAAACATCGGCGAAACGTGAAACTGGATTAAGTCATTTTTAGACTACTCTTTGCCGGGTTGAATCAGAAATATTACGGAATACTTCGATCCCGATCGAACGTTCAAAGAATCCGTTCGATTATCTTGAACGAGACAAGCGAAGGTACTTAATAAGAGGGTGAAAACTGAAATCTCTGATAGGGAAAACTCGCAGCGAAAGGGAAAGGGGATGATCGCGGATGACATCGGGGTAACGATGAAAATAAAAGTACTAACGAATCTCGGAGAATCAAGACCACGCAAGATGCTTAAAGAAAAATGATGAAACAATTATAATTAAATAAAACACAATATTTCGACAACCAGACGGAAGCGCAGGGTAACTAACACATCAGGGATAGCCGCAGACAAATCTACGATAGATAAAACTTGTAAAAGTAATAAAAATGAAAAAAAAAATACAAGAAATTCAAATAATGAAGGTGAATGCATAAGAAAAGAGAGAGTTAAGAGAACGTAAAGCTATAATACATTTACGATTGATTAAATTTCGTTAATGAACTTAAAGATGAACAAGAAAGAGAGATGAATAGAGCGTCGGCGAACAAAATTTGTGTCGCAGTTTCGCGCGCGAAATTAAATATATTATTAAATAAATAAATTAAGTAGAATGTAAAGAGAGGGAGAGAGAGAGCGAGAATGGAGGAAATGAAAATGATCGCACGGGTTCAATATATGGGGGGATTCGATTAAATAGAGAATAAAAATAATTTAGAAGAGACCACAGGCGCGTTCGAAGCCCCGCGTAAGAATAATATAAATTAAAAAAAAAATAGCCTGTACAATACAAAACTGATATTATTATTGATTATTAATATTATATATATATATAAATTATATATTATATATATACACACAGGGTGTTTCGAAAGAGTTTAACGAACTTCGTAGACTCGACTGTACCGCGTTTGTCCCCATGATACGTGAACTGATACAAATAATATGTTGATAATCGTTCATCTTCTTTTCTTTCATGATTAAAACGTGATTGATTTAATCGTTTGAACATTCGCTAGACATGATTATTGACACGGTTTGTACGCGTAGACGATTCGATGCACGGCTTTTTAATTGTCGATTTGTTAAGTCGTCATCGAACGAGTCCGATGAGGCCAACAGTGAGAAACGGGGTTACGAGGCGCGCGGTACAGTCCCGTCAAGAACGGTTTTAACAATTTTTTATCCACTCTGTTGACGACGAGAAAGAGTAATGGAAGAAGCAGAAAGAAGAGGGGAAACGTAATAAATAAAAGAGAAAAAAATCGGGGGTCGCGATTTAGAATAGGACGAGAGAAACAATTTTTCTTTTCTCCGTACGCAGGCATCACTGTACATGTTACGATTTAATTGAAAGAAGAGTGTGGAGGCGATCGTGCGCGTGGATTTAAAGAGAAACGAGCGACTGTGAATACTTAAATAAATAACTAAATAAAACGAAAAGGGAGGGAACGACGAAACGGGAGGTGAACTACGTAATAGACATACATATTTACATACCATATTGTGATAGGCACCATGTGCAGACTTCAGTATTATTTTGCAGTTAAACGAAATAAACGGAACGTGGGGATGGACCGATTTACAGAATAGCGGGAACGAGATGACTAAATGAATTACAGATTCTGTACTTAGGTTAAACTGCTCGAACGTTTAAACGATATCCGTTTCGTTATTTACGAATATACCTACGTGTATGATGCAGGACGAGGAGACTCGGAGACGGAAGGGTGCACGGATAGGGTTGGGTCTATTTATTATCATTCCTATTCTCATTTTATAGTTAGAACTTATCGTTTTATCACCGCCGCTGTTAATTACCTGCGCATCAAATATCGGTCGACGGGGATCGATATTATTTTTTAAAGCGATCGTGACATATCATTAGCTCTACGACCCCATTACTTATTATTATTATCATTTTTATTACTATTATTATTATTATTATTTTAATTATTATTGTTAGTATCAGTAATGTTAATCATGCGTGTAACTTTTAGTTCACGAAATTTTATTCATTCCTCTTTGACATTGCTCTTTCGATTTTTAGAATTACCTTTAAATGTTTTCCTCTTAGTTCCTCTTTCCTGGGTTTATCTCTTATTTAAGAACGGTCTCGTTCTCTTTCGTGTTTGAAATATCGGTATTGGTTAACTTCTAGATAGAAACGTTATCCGTTTTTTAGTCTTTAAGTAGGGATTATATCGCGATTGAGATCCGCTGGACGCAGGGTGTCCCGATCGATGATAATTTACCGGATACCTGGATTCATTTCGTGTTACATCGGAGAATTGATTTGATGAGATCGAAGGGCGCCCCGTGCATGCGTTGAAGGCTCTCGTTTATCATTGACAGTTGCCAACGGACGCCGGTTGAACGAAACAAACGAACGAAATAGAACGCAACAATAATACATATTATTCTAATGCAGCCGCGATGATATTTTTTGAACAGATGCGAATCGCCACTATATACAATAATAATGATTCATTATTATTATACCATTATATACACCGCCGGGATATATCGAGATATAATTATAAATGATTAATGAAATGGGTATACGGTTATATTGCGGACAGATGATACTATTCGAAATAGCACAAGCCGACAGACTCCAGTTTAATTTCTCCGGGTCGTGCCGTTCACGCGTGGGGGGGAGGGACGCGTCCTCTTTCCACGGGCGACGGCTCACCATCTTAAGTTCCTAAACAACATAACGAGTAATAGTTTAAAACAAGACTTTTTAATCCGCTGAACGAAACTCCGGAAATAGTTGAACGAATACCATGACGATGATGATAAACGAAAAAAGTATTATTCACTGGTTGAGAGACAGAGGGTGAAAGAGAGAGAGAGAGAGAATGAGAATGACAGTTGGATGCGAGGGTGATAGAGAGAAGAAAATAATTGCTCGTGCGTGTGCGTGTGCAATAAGAGTCACGGCGATTATTTTTATTTTACACGAATAATCGATGAATAACGGAAGAGCTACACGAACGATTTGTAAATAGATAAAACGAAGAGCGCGCGATCGATTATTTATGCGTATGATATATATACATATACATATACATACATATATATATATATATATATTTATCGATAATTGTGCAACGCAGGATAAATAAATAATTGTTCTTCGGATACAACCTTTAAAAATTCGCGAGGAGATGATAAATAAAGAGAAGGAATAGTGCGGTGCGATTATTATTATAAAGATGAAAAATCGAGATTTTTTAGTGATGATTAACAAGAGACTGCGTGATTAATTAAATATGAGTGACTGCGAGAGAGAGGGAGAGAGACAGAGAACGTGAGGGGGAGTCCGGTTTCTGTGTACACGTGCAATATTATCGCAATCAATTGTTCGATCGCAACAACGGCTGAGCGATAAGAGCCATCGTTATTTATCCGTGCATTAAGTAATTTTATTGTGAACTCTTAAAGTGAACATCGAGGAGAACGCGAGGGTATATCACGTTTGATCACGAGTTTCTTTTGATTAACGGAATTTTAAATCAGTATTCGTTACACGGCATGGAAACCGCCTTCGGAAGACGGAAAAAGATAGAGAAGGATTAAATCGAATTTTCGAGGACAACCACTCGTATTATAATATATATAATTCGTATTGTATCATAAAAGGAGCCAGATCAGGTGAGAGATTGATAGAACGCGAGAGAGAGAGAGAGGGGGAGAGCGTGAGGGTGAGAGTGAGAGTGAGAGCGAGAGCGAGAGTGAGATTGGACGCAGGGAAGAGGAGATAAACTGATGAAAACCAGGTAAAAATAGGAAACACAGGAAAATGGAAATTTTTATCGAAAATAGTTACTTGGATCGGTTGTGCTGTCATTGTAGTTCCTAAATCGCCCTAGCCTCGCCTCGAGCGCATCAATTTATCGATTATAAACGAGATTAGGCTAACGACAAACGAGATTTCGTCTGTTTCTACTTCTTTTCCTTTCATTATTAACGCGTACCGCTCATTTGCACAATTCCGAACAATTGCCAACACCTTTACTATATTACCTCTTTAGAGTTATCGAACATCTCTGAGTTCGAACTACCATTTGACTCGTTGCCGTTCGAACAGAAAAAGTGTAACCTTTGTGAGCCTGATGAAGCGTAATTGTTACTAACCAGTCAGTTTGGGATAATGTCGGCGAGACATCTGGCAGCGGTACAGTTTTTGACGTTCGAACGGTCAGCAACAAGTCGAATGAATCGAATTTTTATATCGTTACGCAATATGTACTTTTGTACATTGTTTTATCCAGCGTTCAATTTCTAAGGGAATTTTTTGCCTAATTTCTCCTTACTTCGACGGGAGGTACGCGTCGACTAGAATGTTAATCGATAAGCTGATAATATTAAATCGGTCGTACCTTGTACGATCTTAATCATTTAATTGGAAACAATAGTTTTACCCTGTTGCAATAGTTGTAATAAACGAAAATGGTGCTGACGAGCCGTATTTACAGTGTACAACGCGAACGGAAAATAGGAGATCACGCACCGTGAGTTAGAAATAATTCGAGGGGAAAATGCGGTTGAACGCAGGACGGTGAGCGAGAGAGTGTGTGTGAGAGAGAGAGAAAGGGAGAGAGAGAGAGAGAGAGGAATGAGCAAATGGGGAAAAATAGGAATGCGCACACGGAACAGGTCGCGAAAACAAGTTATCGATATAAACTGAATATATTTATACGAATTACGATTGTACCATAATTAATTGTAACGATACTGAATACTACTTATTATATCGAATAATGCAGAGCCGCCGCCACCCAGTAATATATTTTTTACAGGTTTACATTGTATTACAGTTTATAAAAAAGTGAAAAGAATGTTTGATATACATACAGTAAACAATATTTTACCTAAAGGCGCGACGCCTCTAGCGATTCGCGAACGTGTTCGTACGGGCGTCCGATCATTCGACGTGATCGGACCGGATGAAACGTTCGAGCGGTCGCGGCGTCGCGTTCCAGCTATTACTTAACTACAATACAATATTTTCGAGTGTTCGAGGATCGATGCAGATATCGATTCTTTTCATTTTAAATACCGATTTACTACTCTAGCGTTAACTTATTAACGTTACTTAGTTAGATCTCTCTGTTAAACGATTCCGACGATTCGTTCGTAGGCGAATAAAAACAGGTAGACGAACCAGCCTGACGTGGGAGTTTGTTACTTTTTTAAGTATTGTATAAACCGAATTGTCGCGAGGACGAACGATTGTAACAAAAGCGGATAGCTCCGCTATTTAGCGGGGTTACCGATTTTTTCGTGATTTTATTTCTATTCGAGGATTGCTCCTACGCATCGCTATTGTAAAACGGAATGTCAACGAGAGAGAAAGATGAGAGTGGGTTGCGTCGGAGAGAATGAACCGATCGATTCTCGAACACCCGCCGCCGACAAGATTGCAAGATACAGATTGCAACTAACAATAAAATAATAAAGAAACCATTTAAAGATGAAACTTGTGATACGTTTTACCGCTGGTTACTACTACTACAGAGACTTCCTAAGCCTAACGACCGAGAGTTAACGAATCCTTGATTGAACGTAACGAGTATGTATGTACACAGGATTTTTGTTAACTTCAACTAACAAATTAGGCGCCACTAGTTCACTCACGCACACTTTTAAAACGTCACAGAGTATGCCGACGCGACGTCGATGGATGGATAACGAGAATTAACGGATTTATACGCTACACGCATTACATACCTTACCTACCTACCTACCGACCTACCTACCTTAAGTAATTAACGATACATACGGGATTTTATGTAACTTAAAAAACGGGATTTATCGAGAATACTTAATCCTCTTCTGATCTACCGTAAATTAATTAAAATCTAGACGATGTAATTTAACGTTTGAGAGAGCGAGCGAGCGAGTGATGCGAGAGAGAGAGAGAGAGAGAGAGAGAGAGAAAGAAAGAGAACGAGAGAGAGAGAGAGAGAGGTTCGGACGGGCGAGAAAGCGAGTAAACGGCGGGAATGTAATCTAAAGAGTAAAAGATAAAATTAAAAACGAAAATGGGAAAATGACAAAAAAAAAATAAAAGATATGGTGTGAATATGCGCACCACGAGGCTAGGACGAGGCTAGCTACCTTTTCGAAACATAACAAAACCCACATTACCATGTTCACACTCTTCGGGCTTTTGAAAATGAAATAAACGAGGGAGAGAGCAGAGAAAAAAAGTGCGTGTTACACGGTAAAATTAATGAATAAACACCGATTTCGTAATCGTATTCACTCGCCCCGACACAGACAAAACCACCCCATTCCCCAAATTCCCCCAACCTCCTCCCCCGTCCCCCCCAAAAAATCGAGGATTACGAGGAACTTTAAACCTAAAACAAAAAAAAAATATTATAACCCCATGGAAAATAAAAACTGTACATACAATTGCAACGTTCATCGTGTTCTTTCTTTGTTACCTGTACAGTACGTTCCGCAACCACAGCTATCTGTCCCTAACGAATATATCGATCCCTCATTTAATTTCGAACGTTCCTTCGGTCGCGTTAAAACGGAATCGTACAACGCGCGTAGACACCGCATAATCGCGGTTACCTGTTCCCTCGTGATATCACGGATTCGAGGAAAGTTCCCGGCAGCGCCGAGTAAATTCGGAAGTTCGAGGGAAAAAAATTAACCGGCCGGTCGTTGTCATTAAAACTTTTCCGTTTTGCCATATCAAAGACATACCTAAACGTTATTATTTTTCATCGCTCCCATTGTCTCGGGGGCAGCGGTCCGGAGCTTTAAACGGTGAGCACCTATTCTCGGATACCTGTCCAGAGGGGTCAGCGGTTTGATAAATTAAAGGACAGATCGATTAGCCGTACCTCGTCCAGGTAAGGAATATACGCGTGTATACGCGTTTAAGTACTTATCCGCTTTAGTCTCGGTAAAAGTACTTTTACTTACGAGTCTCGTCGCGGTCGCATATTTATTTATAGACGCCTTTAAAATAGTTCCCGAACACCGGAATCGTAGAGTACGCGTATTCGCGTGAATTCACGCGTGCACGTTGCCAACGTATTATCGAGCGAATTCGGTGTATCATTTGTGCTCGTCGATTGACCGATTAAAAGAGCCTCGATCTTTTTTTCGGTATCCTCTGATATGTAAAAGAAATTGTTTCAGCTCCGATTTCTTTCTCCAGGCCATTCGCGCTGTACAGGGCGATGTATCTTTGTTCGCCCTCCCGGAATCGCGATCCCTCTGGATCGACGTATTACTTATTTATTAGGTAGCCCCGATGCCTAAACCGGGTGGTCCGCGACTCGACGGAATCGATTACTCGAGATTCGCGGAACTCTGGCCTCCCCCTCGCCTCGCCACGAATATTATGCCACCGCTCCACTTTTTCTCTTTTATTCTGCTTCGATCGTTCGGCTCCAATTTTGTTCCCGATCTTCGCAAGGTAACGCGTACCGGAACCTTTCTGAACTGATCTAATCCAACGTGGTGTCTGAAAGGAACGCGTAGGAACACGCGATGGGTACGTACTAGTTGTTACTCGTTAATCACCTGTGATCCAATCACGATTGTCAGAATGATCCAATTTTTTCTGATTTCTGATTCTCTTCAAAACTGTTATTTGCATTTGAGTAAAACTATTACGATATTGATTTTGCGATCAATATGAAAAATCGTGGTTGACAATTTTGAATACCATCTCGTGTAGGTACCACCTATACAGCGTTAGTTTTTCTGTTCCGAGATCTCAGGTGTCCGGGCGTGACACCCGAACACACCGGGACGGGGTACGACGCGTGGCCAGGTGTGAGATTTTCTTGCACGCTCCTTCGACGGTACGGTTACGGGTTACAGGGTGACGGTGACACTTGCAAGGTGTCGGGGGTCTTCTCCAGGGTCGCTGCCGAGGTATGTATGTAACTTGAACGCGCTTATGTCGCGTACGAGAGGAAAAAATGAATTGCTTAAAAAGTATATCCCGTTCGAGCGATCGTTCTCTTTATACACTGAATGTTTCATGTGACGAGCGAGCCTGAGGCTGAGAGGAGTTGAGAATGGTGATATGCAAGAATTGAAGGCATATTGGCATGGGATTTTTTTTATTTTGTTAATCCCGATTCTCATGCAACTGGAGTTCCGAAGACATTTGTTCCTATAAGTTGTGGCTAACCACTGCACGTACCTACTTACACGGGTTTCCATCACATCGGCGACGCGCTACACGTACTTACGCTGGTACGTACGTTCGATATCCGATATAATGCGCAAAGATAGCGATACACGTTTTATTTAAAATGAGCATACTGGTATAAAGTCTTTTTCCTAGTTTGTAACCAATTTAAAACGATAAACCACACCGTTGAATTCGCCGCGAAGAAATTAAATCACAGAATTGAAGTTAAGCCCGAGCTGACGGAATGAAAAATACCATCGGTGAGAATACGCGTGTACGGGCACTTCAAAGCCAAATTTAATTTCGCTTCGTGTAGCCAATTTTCAGGTGGAAAATTTAACTTTCGTTTAATCGGAACAATTTCGAGTCCGAACCCGAGTACAGTTCGTCGGAAAAGGTTACACACGTTTACATCTCGCGTCTACGTGTATCGTAAGTCAGACTCGTACAATTTTTATTGTAACACATTAAAAATTAAACGTCCATCATTGTTAAATGGAATTAAAGATTTAACGCATACAATCTTGTTTCTACTTTATAAGTAAATCGAAAAATTTGCAAATAATAATTCTCGTACATTATGTAGGACAGGTTTCCTAATCGTGATTTCTGTTTCTTTCACTCGAGTGCACAGCACGGCAAAATTCCGTAAATTCGAACGAAGATAAATACCGACTATGCTGTTGCCGATAAGCGAGTCATTTTTTATTCATCGGATTCGGCACCCAAAGGCGGAGGCGCGCGTACACGTATGCGGCAGGTACGCGTCTCGCGATATTGTGGCTCGCGATTTTTCTAACTCGATCGCGATCGAGTCGGATTTCACGATCGAGAAACTAAAACCGGCCGATGGACAAAAAGTCGTCTCTTAAGTTTTACGAAAAGGGAAGAAGTATAATGTCGCAGACGGCACAGACAGGACTGACTATGCTGGTTAATATTTATATGCGAAAACGATTACGCAACTTGTAACGTAATTCGCGGAAAAAGTGCGGGGCGCATATTCGAACGCGCGCGCGGAGGATCGGGTTCACCGCGGAGGCGATAGAAAAAAGGAATTACCGGGGAGGCAAAGCGATACAAGAGGGGTAAAAAAGGAGTCGCGGTACGGCTTCGGCTTCGACCCTTTTCGCCTTTTCCTTTCCGCGAGTTCGTCGTTTCGATCGCCGCTTTTAACGTTACACAACCGCGCCCTCCTTTGATCTATTCGGCGACGTCCGAAGAAATTTTCTACAATTTTTACACACCGCAAACTCGAAGGTAATCGAATTACTGTTTATTCGTAAGTGGATATAGTGTTCAAAATCATTGATCAGTGATCACAAAATCGCGGATCACTCAACCTACTGTAATAGAAATGTATATAAATGCTAAAGTAATCTCAAAGTTGTAATACTTGAAATGCGTTGTAATTAAATTATGCAATTTCATCGCGTTATAGTTGCCTGACGTAATTCAAGCTTTTAATTTAATTTAATTTAATTTTATTTCTAATTAATTAGTGAGCGTGACTTGTGACTCTATTTACTTATCATTTACTACTTAAAGTGTGCAAATAGCAGATTCCGAAAGCATCGTCAATCATGAAAATCATGAATGACCGTGAAAAAATGTCGTGATTGGATCACGAGTGATCGAAGAGTAACAGAAAAGCATTCGTCGGAAGTTGACGCACGTTTAGCTGAAAACAGGGCAACGTTCGAACGCGTACGGTGTACGCGCACCTACTCTTGGGACAAGCCGAAGGAACGATGACAAGCCAATAAATCATGGTTCACCGTGTGGGAACCGTTCCTCTCGCTGAGGCATCACTGCTCCTCCTTACGGGAGTATAAAATCTTTAACTCGCGTGTGTCGATCGCGCGAGGTGGCCGTAGCTACTCGCTTCGCCGTGGAATGAGGTATTACGAGTATCCGGATAACGCAAAAACAAGTATCGTTCGATTTACATGAAATCGAACAATACAGGGAACCTAGTGGTGCTCATAGGACAGTTCGATCGAAACTGTCAAATTTTTACAGAAAACAAAAAGAGGTAGCGTTTCGAAGCAGTGGAGTGGCAAGCGTAGACGGACGCAAGAACAGCGGAAAGAGGAGGAAGAGGGGTTTATTTCGCGTTCGGTTTGGCGCGGTCCGAGAAGAGTCTCACGTGGAAAGGCAGTCGGGCCTCGTTCGTTCGAGCACACACAGTCGAACTCGTTCGCCACTCGAGGGCGGACGTCGCGAACTAATTCCGATTCGTTCGGTCCTTTGCACAGTTTACTACCTCCTC
>SHCU01000725.1:33488-46108 GCA_004307685.1 Ceratina australensis | reverse complement strand
ACTACGTGGTGAATATTGTTCATTAATAAAGAGCATTGTATTTACGTGAGATAATGTACTATTCATAATAAATACTTAATAATAAATACTAATAAATACTATTATAATGTACTATTCATAATAAATATATCAGTACGTTTCGTATTTGAAGTCACACATAAATCGTGCCTAAATATGCATGTGTAGAATATTTAGGAAGACGTAAGGTTTATATAGCGAACATTATTAATGAAAGATATCTGCACTCTGGTTGTAAATAAAAATAATGACACTTAAAATAACAAGTAAATAATTTGTGTCTTGTTAAACTCATGTGCGAAATTTGAAAGAAATGCAGGTAAGTAATATTAGAACTTCGAAATTTGGACAATGATATAGTTAATTACATTAAAAAAATACTTCATTGGTAAATAATGACTATTGACTGATTTATGACTAAATATAAAATTATAAAAAAATATGTCAATTAGTAGGAGGTTTTACGTGCATAGAAATTCGGTCATTCAGAACATTTAGAACAACTTGTTGACCAGAACAATTTGAAAAACATTTTTTTCTCTGTTTTAGAGAAAACTGTTTAATAGAATGATGAATAGAAATTCTCCGACTTGTGTCAAAGTATCACTTGATCGTTACGATGGCGTAATTAATTGAAACAATCCGAACAAACGAGAGTATCCGATACACCTCGATCGCGGTTAAGCAATCGAACTGTAACCGATCCTTATCTACCTTCCCTTTCTCTAATGCATCATTGTCCGTCCGTAAGTCTATACGCTGTTCTTCATTCAATTCGTGTATTATCTCCCGCAGCCATCTAGGATAACCAGGATGCGCTCGCACAAAGCGCGCCGATGTCGCAATTACCACTAAGAAAGACCCATTACCAACTGCAAAATTCTATTCAACCGACGTAATGACCCCGTCATGAATTATTTAACTTCATTAAACCTCGAATCATTCGTTGTATCTAGTTGATTTATTTTAACAGATAGAACGAATGATCGAACCTCGAGGTAAATCGAACTTCGTTCTGAGGTACGAGATAACGTTTATTCAATTAAAGAAGAGTTTCGTTTCCAGTGAACCTAAAACCTATCTATAATTTATTCGAAAATACGTTCGAGTCTTGTACGCCCGTTAAAAAGCTTATTCAGTTTCGAAGTGTGTACAAATATTTATGGACGTCAGCACATGTCATACGTTGCCGGAACGTTTCGCTAACACTTGCAGTGTCTCGATCCGGAAACGGTTTTCTCTCGGAAAGAAGCAGTGCCCGAAGGGGTTCGTGAAGACGTTCAACGTGGAACGACGAAAAAGAAGCGAAATTGGTGTCAAAGGCGAGCGAGGAGGAATAAAACGCGGAAACACGAGTTCCGTCGGCGAGAAAAGGCCGAGTCCCGGCTAATTAGCAATTCTTTAGGCGAGCAAAGCGAGAGGGAAAGAAAGGGGGTTGGCGGCCAGGAAACAGCCCTCTTTCAGCCACGTTTGCTTACGATACACAGCCAGATGTAATTAATCTCTGTTTCGCCCTTAAAACGCTATCTAGGGCGAGGAAAAAGGCGACCCTTTCCTAGTTTCAGTCCGCGCTGGCCATCGTCCGGGTTCACCTCGGTTGTTTAATGTTTTTATGCAAGAGCTTGTCCTCGGATGGGTTCTTTAATCTATATAAATTGAGATCTCCGTAATGTTTCTTTCATGGGGCAACAGTGAATAACAATTCCATTCTAACGAAATTATATGTTGTACCACGGAGGCTTAACATTCTTTCCGAGTAATTATACTCTTCAATCGTCAGAGATAATAGATAAAGAGATCCAAAAACAGCGTTTTATCGTACAGGATACTTGCAGGAGCCAGGATATAAATACATGCTAGAAAACTCAAGTGTGTGAAGGAAATTCATATAAATTTAAATCCAAAAATATTCTATTGGAATGATCTGAAAAATTGTTCGTATAAAATGAATCAAAGGCAGACGAATATTTTTCATTTACAGCTATTGTTTACTATACATGAATCTTTATGTGAAATAGTTGATTTATTACGATGTGATAGAAACAAGAAGTCTAAAATTGAATGAATTTACTAGCATTCCTATAATGGTAAAAATATTCGAGTATTTAATTAGTATATAATTAACAAGTGGTGTAAATTTGTTTCTAATTCTAGAATTTCCAGGCACCTGTTACATACATACCATGCTACAAGTGCCACATGTACAGAAATAAATTCCTGTTTCTTACGCAGTTCCTCAATGCACAGTATACTATTTCAATAATTTAGTACACCATATAGCAAAAATAGAACGGTATAATTAATTCAATTTGAAGGTAGGAAAGCGTTCTTCCGTACATACTAGGACCGTATCCGTTTCTCTTTTCTCCCAATGATTAATTCAGTGGTTGAACCATTTTGTTACCAATTCCCTAGTAGGAAGCAGGAGAACGTATCGAGCTTACGTATACACACCTATTCCTCTTCCGTTTCTCAAACAAAAGCGTCGCCCCATAAATTCTCCGACGTTCTCCGCCGTTAAAAATAACCAGCGGCGTCGAGCTTCTACCGAAACATTTTCGAAAACGTCCGAGAATGCACCGCCGGTGGCACATTAAACTTCCAGAGCGGACCTTCTTAAAATTTAGAACGCCGCTGCGCGATGAACTTTAGCGAACGGAGCCGAGCAACAAAGGGAAAATCGCCAGCGAGAAACTTCGGCAAAAAGCGAATAGAAAAATTTTTTTTCATGCACAATTTTTAATAACTTCTTTCATAACTGAAATACTTCTATTTACTGTTTTTTTCATGTGCATCACATCTTCATAATTATCGTAACAGGTCATCTAGTATTTGATGCATGTCCCGTGATAAATTTAATACGAAATACAAAATATATACTCGACATATAAGAAAAGAATTGATATAAAAGTTAAGTGAATGATTAATTTTTCACAAGATATATATTTTCGTTTCTCTTCTTTATTCATTCGCCAGATAAAATTGGAGCTAAGTAAAAAGTGAACAAATAAATGAACAGTTAATTCTAGTTGCCTGTCGCCGTGCTTTTTCACTTGAGAATTAAAGGTCACTTTAGATTATCTAACCTCTATTTTCCATTGACTGGAATATTCATTCTGCAGAGAAATCGGTTTTTTTCGAACGAACGCGTCTGACAAATACTAACGAAAGATAGGTATTCGGGCCAGGAAAAAAATTTGCACGGGCGTTATCAACGGCCAATAGACCCGTTGTCTGTTTTTTCTTCTCTCTTTTTTTTTTATTTAAAAATAAAAAATCGTGACACGCTCGTATCGGCGAGCGGAACGATTCGCTACTCGGTCTCGTTCGCGTTTATCGCCTCGCATGATCATTGTTCGGCGTCGGCGCTCATTGCCCAACGCGATAGAGAGAGAGAGAGAGACAGTAGCCAGCAGCCGTGGTTCATGAAAACTGGTCGATTTTCGCGGGAGGACCGGTTCGTTAGTTAGCCGACGAAGCTTTAATAGGCGCGTACCGGCGATACTTCTATGTCCACCCCCTTCTGCCGCTGCCCCATCGTTGTTTCGTATTATCGATACTTCGGCTAACAGATTTTCGTATAATGGGAATTTCGGATAAGCGCCGCGCCGATAATTGAGATCCCGAGATTAAATAGCTTTTTCCTGCGACAAAATCCTGTGGGACAAAAGACTAGAAAAAAAGAGACGGGAAACAAATTTAGGCAGCGGCAAGATTGCATCTCTGTTGGATTTCCAATCTCTCTACTGTAAAACGTGTTAACAAAAAAAAACTGTTGTATTGGACATCCTGGACTGTGTTTTTTTATGATAATATTATAGAGGAAGTAAAGGTAGTTTGAAAAAATAATTGTTTAATGGACATAAAATGAGTGACAAATAAATTAAAATAACGTACAAATAAATTGTACGTTTGAATGTAGGTTGGATCAAGTTGGTTAAATGGGAGTTTCTCTTAAGATTAATTCGTTTTAGCGAGACAGCATTTTAATCTCGCGTGTAGTAATAAAATGAAGTGGTCGATGGCCAAGGGGGGTTAATATCACAATCTACTCCTCGCGAAACGAGGGTATTAATCATGGAGGATTCCTCCGCACCTGAATCAACCACGATCGATTGCGTGCAATACGCGTTTGATTAAATAGCGTTCAAGCACCCGTGAAGAATCTCCCATTCCTCGTGCTTTCACTCTCGGATTGTATCGATGGTCGCCGGTAGCTGACGCTTGTTAGTGTTTTTAACAACATCCATTTCAAAGCAGAAATATTATTTCTGGTGGTCATAACCAGATCGCGAGTCTTCATGCAAACTATAAATTCCACGTTGCCAAATGAAATCAACAAATGAAATCTA
This sequence comes from Ceratina australensis, assembly GCA_004307685.1. Taxonomy (NCBI): domain Eukaryota; kingdom Metazoa; phylum Arthropoda; class Insecta; order Hymenoptera; family Apidae; genus Ceratina; species Ceratina australensis. The sequence continues at coordinate 41,738 of SHCU01000725.1, read as the reverse complement.
CATTGACGTTTATTTTCGTTTCAAAAAATAATTTCATGTCCTCGGGTATAGGTACGATGCATGCTCCATTTCTTCATTGTACACATTTTCAGCGTATCAAATCTTTTGTCGGGTCATAATATGTGGACCATAAGAACTGTTCTTACTATTCAGATATTACCTATGCATATTTCAAAGCTAAGTGTTTAGGATTTCTTTATACTGAAATTTCGTGTAAAAATCTGCAAGTTAATTATATGTAGTATGTTCTAATGCAAATTCGTCTTTTGTAACCAAGAGCACAAGAATATCAGAGATTAAATAAAAATGCAGACATGTAATTTGTCATCTGCAACATCTATAATGCGCATCATTCGCATTCAATGAGTTAATTAAACGACGTGAATGGTTACGATCAATCGTTCGTACTCATTGGCAACGGCGAAGACGTTTCCTGTGGCAAAGTGCAAACCTTTGTGCCCGGTACGTCGCAAGCAAATCGGTTGCATTAAGGGATTGCGTAAGGGAGAGAGGAAGGATAAGTTTACGACGTTTACCAGGAGAGAGGATTCCCACGGGGAAATCGGATAGGCGCGCTGCTTCAAATTAGAGCCGAAGTGAATTAGTCTAGGATCGTTTGAAACGAAAATTTATGTGTTTAAGTTCATGCGCGGCACAAGTCGTAGTCGGTGAAAATGTTCATTTTCTTATAATTGAAATCCGTAGTGTGATATCAATTTAAAAGAAAATGATCTCAAGTTAAGGAAAAACGGGATTTGAATGACGTTAGTATTCGTTTGAACTATTTACATGTTGTGACATGTGAACAGCTTTTGATCTTGAAAAGTCTTTATGTATTTTTCTTTATATTCTTCATTTTCATTCATTTAATACAAAATAGAAGTCATGTTACTAATTGCTATTTTTCTTTATTTGTTTCAGGTAAGCTTGGAACTACTTTTGCAATCGACTACAGTATTTATAAATGAAGCTCAAACGACGTTTCGTAGCCGAAAGATGTAAGTCACTTTCATTAGCATTATCCATTCGTTATTTTCATTAATTTACTAGATCCAACTATAATATTATTTTATTTTTAAAGATAACTATCCAAGAACAGCTTTTTATAATTAATGTAAATATTGAAATTGGGATACAACTTTGGCTTTGTATCGGATCATTGGAACGGTGATACTCGATACTGATAATTTTGCGTCCACAGAGGCTGATATTCCTCTATTTAGATCCGTTAAACCCGACACAGGGCATAGACGGAGTTATAGAACCCGATATACAGATCTCGTAAAGTCAGGGAATCGAATACGCTGTAAACCTACCCTATTAGATCTCCCGTTAAGCCTGTATACGTGGTTGTAATTCTATAATATAATGTCGAAACTAGCCAGAGTTGAATATCTGCGTGTACTATTAATCAGTAGAATTATAACTATAATTCCGACACACAGTTACTATTTTTAGTAGTAAAGGTCTGAAATTGATCATACCAAAACGACAGCAGTGAAGCAACTCTGTACGGTTAATATTTGTCGTTGAATTTAACGATAAAAATTAATGTTATGCTTCGCATAAAAAGACTCATAACACTATTGCATCGACAAGAAAAAATCTCCTGTAACAAAAATTGCGAAAGTTCGCAGAATTTTATTGACGAAACGAATTAGTAAGTGTCGGGTCGTAGACATTAGGTAAAGGCTCGGGGCGATGGCCGGCCGGCAAAGTTCAAACGTTGAGAGTTATGCATCGGATAGTGACACGAAGAAGGGATTAACGGTCCCGGAACGGGAGGGGAAGTTTTAATTTATACCGAAACGGGCCGTCCAGCGCAGAAGAGCCTTTCCTCCGCGATATCTTCGGCCACCCGTCTTCCATCTGGATGCGGGACTTTTGTCCTCCCTGGCCGGTGTCCCGCTTTCTCTTCCTTTATATCTCCCGGGCAAACGTCAAACGATGCGGAAACTGAGATACCACCGTCTCTATCGAGACCTTCCATTCCCTTTTTTCTCGCTTCTCTCGCTCGGCTGAATATCATATCGATCGCCAGACTTTTCGGCCCGACGTTTACTTCTCTTCTTTCGCCATTATTTTTGAGTCTACTATACGTGGAGAGTAATTGGAAACGAGGAACTTTCCCCGGTGCAGTTTAGTTGGGAGGTTGCTATCCTGTTAAGTTTACGGTGCATGAAACAAAGAATTTTTTATCTGTCAATTGTGTGATGTTAAATGCTGGAGTTCCTCTTGAGTGTATGACGGTTATATCGAGAGAGTGTATTTGACCTTTAGTAGTGTTCTAAATGTGATGTGAGTCAAAAGATTTCGTTTCTGTTTGTATCATTACTTTAAATCTTTTGGTCCACCATAAGATTATAGATTTGAATATGTACATTCAAAACCTTTTCTAGCTATTAATAATGGGTTATCAGTATTCTTAATTGAGTGAGTTTTATGTACACTGTAATAACTTTTCGGCTCGAATTCATTTTTCTTTTTTTATTATGGCATAGGAGGAAAGTAATTGGAAGTTTTGCTAGAACCTTCAGGATGCGGTTTAGTCGTAAAGTTACTCTTCTATTACCTTATGTAATATGAAATGTGTTTTCTAATAATTGCAACTTGGTCACGGTGAAAGAATATGTGATTACCAATTATGTTTTTCTATAGAAATCTCAGGTATTTTTATTACTCGTTGATCACAGTTAAAGACGAACGTTAATTGTGCTTTTCGATTAGTTTATGTAATATGAAATGAATTTTTTTATTAATTAGTTGGTTAGCCACGCTGGAAAAATTACTTTCAGTTGTATAATATCCTATTCTAAGTTTTATGCCGTTTTTAATATTTTTACAATACATTCTGAAAGTTCAGTAATCCCTATGTTCAATTTTTGTCACAGTCGTTTGATTAGACTAGCATTTTTTTAAGAATTTAGCACGTACTATTCTACACGATGTCATAAAATTATTTTTATAAAACTTGAAACCTGAAGGGCATCTACTGTAAGGGGTGCACTTGGAAGGTATCAACTTCTCAATGTCTTTGAAGTTTGATGAGTTATAAATTTGGTTTTTATTTTCAAAGGTCAATCATGCAAATTCTTAAAAGTCAATTTCAGGATTTTACCTCGATCATCTAACCGAGTGAAAATGGTTGAAGTACATATTCATGAGATCGTTTATATCGTTGAAGGTCCATAAGACTTGACATGTAGCCTTCATGCCTTCCATGGGTCTAATTTCTTTAACGCTAAACGTACCGGCATTTTTTTTATATATAATCTTGCCATATGGAAAGGGGTCATTTGACCCTGCTCGGTACGTTCAGTGTTAAAACTGTTTCAAATCCATAATCATACCCACGTTTTCGATGATCGACCATAAATGAAAATGCGGTGAGACGGCGAGCTATTAAACAGAGGTTGTTAAAACTATGTACAGGGCTCGTGCCCTGTCTCATATAAATCTCGCGGCGCTGCGAAATTTATGGCACGCCCTTCCGTCGGACTTAAGTAATACATTTTCTCCTTAGATACGAGGCCTGATTAACAAACCCTGACCACGCCCACGCCACCGAGTTACGATACGCTAACAAACCGCCCGAGTACGATTCATTTACGCCCACCGTCTGCTTATGAATGAACCGTTTAAGATCGAACGAGTAGGACGGCGGGGTCAATAGGTGCCGGGTCGGTAGTCTCCATGTTGTCGCTATCTCGGGCTACGTTGAAATATTGCTCGCGTGAGCCGTGGAAAATGCGAGAACCTGTACAACGAAACTCTGATAATTGTCTTATCACGGCGAACGGATGCTGATCCGTTAACTCCAACAACAACCGTGTAACGTGGCCCATGCGTGTGGTTCAGTAATTACAGGCTAAAACTGGGTTTACGCCTGGTTCTTTTTTTATTTGATTACAACCTCATGATTTTTTTATAAAGTTTCAGTACGTACGTGTATTTGGAATTGATTCCCTTCCGGGTTACACTCTTATACCTTTCTCGTTGTACTGAGATACATCTTAATCCTACTTATGTTTTTATTCTACCTTATTGTTGCCTTACTATTCTTTTTATTTACTATACCATTCTTTTCTATCGTATTCAGTCTCCTAAGACTCGATTTTCTTAATTTCTTCTTTTATTCCGTTGGAATTGCTATTGTTCTCCTTTCTAACCCACTCTCTTTCTCTCTGGCACCTATACACACACATTCGTTCTCTGCCCCTCTTACTTTTTTTTTGACCTCCATTTCCGGTTCCACTTGAACTTTCCATTCTTACATGGTTCTATTCAAACCCATTATCCATGTTTTCTCTTGCGAATTTTCTCATTTTATTACTCTTTCCTTTAACCGCTTTTGTTCCTTCGTTAATTTTCTTTATTCCTGATCCTCATACAATTCATTCATTCGCCCCTTCTCCTACTACCCACTATCTCCCTCACTCTTTTTTGTACGTCTTCATTTTTTCCTCTATGCTTCAAAATACATTTCTGTATTTCATATTCCATCCTTAATTCCTATAATAGATTTACCAATCGAGATATTTATATGAAACACATATTTCTCCAACTAAACCAATAAATATTTTAGTTTGCATAAAAATTCCGTCTATTAACAACGATTGGTTGTACTATGACAGTCGAGCTCTACGAGCCAAGTACTATGAATTAAGCTGTTAAAACAATCAGTAGAAATCTGCTTCCTAGTATTGTAATTGACTCCAACTGACCGTCGGATTCCGCGAAATCGTAGGCTATATCGTAGGAAAAGTTCTATTATAAAATAAGATACGAATCGCGACGGTTATAGATCTCAGATTAACGAGGGCACATCAGTAATAAAGAATTACGACGGTAATGCTTAAAGAGCCCGCCGCGACCCTGTAACCTGAATTCGCTCTTATTATCAGCCGGGACGTGTTAGCTTCTTGAGACCTATTGTCGCGAAACCCCATAAATCCCAACCACTGTTCAGGCTTCTGACGTCCCATTGTGTGCCGCGAAACAGACTTTCTGGATCAATGGTTCGCAAATATTTTACTTAAAACTGCCGATACGTGCCCTATCTCCATCTTCCAGATACCCATTCATCATCTTAATACAATAAATCTGTGTACCACAATGTACACTATTTATCCAATAGTGAATACAATTTTTTTTTAATTGCATTTTGAAGCTTATAATATTTTTTTCTATCCTTGTACCAGTGCACAATATTTATCCGTTGCTACGTTTTCATTTGCTTATCGGTGCACGTTGTAAAATCAGTAGCCTTTATTGAGATTAATTGATCGTTTGGTGTTCGGGTTAATTCGTGTTACACATTAGGTAATCTTTAGTGGAACAGGTAGGACAATTTTCCTGTCTATTGCGAGGAGATAAAGTCACCGGGACGCATCGGATAGGTAAGACAAATAGAGGACAGGCCTGCGCAGGGCCTCCCGGTAAACCCGACCAAACACTAATGAACTCGACGAGTCCCTCGGAATGGCATCGGGGCCGGTGATTAGTCGTTAATGCTTATCATTAACCCCGAGGGTTAATTCCCCCGCATTAATTACGCTCAGGCCTGTGTGCGCCGACCATTCGAAACTATCTCGAGACCCTGCGTACGCGTGCCAACACACAGGTGCCTCTGGTTTTCGCGTATCATTCAACAAATTCGCTCATATTTTATGAGATAATCTTTGCAGAGATAATCTTTGTTTAGCGTCTTTTAAATTTGTTCGTTAATTAATTTTTCTGACCTCGCTCGCGCAGATGCATTTATCCCATATATTTGCATGTATGATAAATGATTTCAGCCCACAAATTTTTAATAAGACACTCATTGTACGTATAAAAATTGATGTATTTTAAACGTTTTGGAAATTGATCCATTAATTAGTTTTTGTTCATTTTATACATGTGCATAGATGAGGAAAATTAGCTTGACAATTTTACATTATAAATTTATATTTTAAATTGTAGTTTTTAATATTTATTTGGAAAGTAGGATACATTTTTAAAATCGAGAGATAAGATGGACAGAGCGTAAACATTAGGAAGTCTGATATTGTTATCAGAAAAATGCTTTTTGGGGTTGAAAATTTATTTGGAGCATTGCTGAAATAGATTATTCTGGGAACGTACGTCCACGGGAGCAATTATGCTAATTGGAGCAACAGTCTCAAATCACCGAGGTTGAACCTTACTTACATCGTAGCCCGATGGTATCACCGTACGTTATATCAGACTGATAATTAAAGCGTTGCAGGGGCCAGTGGTTATTAAGAGACTCGGGAGCGTTTAGATTGATCGCGGCCGGTTAAAACTCGGCAACTCGCGTGCACCGAAACTTTTCCGGATGTCCGCTTCTTTATGCCTCCACTCCGTTTTTCGAATTTAATTTCGGAAACCCGCAGATAAGATTCATCTTGATGAAAGTGATGAAACTTAAACTTGAAATTATGAAACTTTCTCATATAAACTAAAAATCAATTTCTCGATTTTTCGGAATTCCTCGTCTAATGAAGTGAAATCTAGTGATATATAACTGTACTAATATCCTTATTTTTATTATTTCGCAAGGAAAGTATTATATAGGTTGAGTCAGTAAGCAACTTAATAAACTAATTACCTAATGAAAGAATTACAAATGTTATTTCTAAAGAGATACCTCAATAAAAAATGAGTTGCAATGTCGTCAAATCAAAATCTATTTCTAGGCATAGCTACAATTGGAGATGTTAATCACTTATAATAATCTTATATCCTAAAATATTTGATTAAACTGTTAAATAAAGAGTGGAACAGAAAACATACGAATCACATTATCACGTACATGATTTGGATACTAGCACAGTAGCTCCCACGTACAGATATAAAATATACATGTAATTCATTCTCCAGTCGAATAATATAATATAAATATTCATATGAACAACATTTCGGAAAAACGGCGTTCAGATAATTCGACACATAATAAAAGGCATCATATGTTATATGCTACACATCATAATCGATATTATATGCAGTGCGTATAATGCATTTGGGGCAGTTCGTACAGTTACTTCAGCCAATGTGGGTAAAAACAAGGTAGCTTATTTATACAGGTAATACATGGAACGAAGACTGCGGAGAAGGTTAGGGGTTTCTGCTCGAAAATGCACGTCGCCGAGTTGAGGTTGCATGCGTCAAGTGCATACTTCAAGTCACCCCGTGGGCTGGCCTGGCAACGTCTATCCAAGAAGCCAGCCCTCGGGTTCGAGGGTGGAAACGGCGGTTTCTAATGCACGGATATTCAGATATACGAGCGTGCCCGGTTTCTCGTCGAGCTCGGGGTAATTTAGCCGGGAGAAATTAAGGAAATTTTCAGCCCCCGTGCCTACATATATTTTCGGTCAGCCGCGAGGCGATTAAATCCATCCTCGCTCCCGCTAAGAGTTACCACGGACGTTGCGTGCAATGGCCGATCAGAAATATTGCTGACAAGCATCCCGGCATGTCTCTTAGATAATGGATTATCAGACATCTTGCGCGAAATGTATCTTTAATCGCTTTAAAACAATTAAATTTACATAGTGATATCTTGTGTTATTTAACGACTGAAGAATTAAGATTAGATGATTTCCATGCAGCTTTTATATTTTTCGATAAATATTAAATTTATTGAGAGTCAGAGTACGAATTGTGAAAAACTGAGATAGGCAACATATTTTACATATGTTAAGGAATGCAGCAGAAAAGAATTTTGGAATAGGGCAAGAGAACGTCCGTGAATAGTATTTTTTCTTTTTAGTCAGACATATTTGATTCTGCATAAAAATCTGCAGCCTTTAATAATATATAAAATCCTGTTTTTATGAATTGTACGGGAAGGTAGTCGTTTTGGAAATAAAGAATAACGAGGGAGTTAGGTGCTCGCGTGTGGGTTAGTCACGTGGGTGTTCAGTCGCAAAAAAATTGCGATTGCGTTTTGTTTCGCGTGTTGGAGAAAGTCTCAACTTTGCAACTGGTCCAATATCAATGAATAAATTAGTAATTCAGGAAAGATATGAATTTTTATTAGAATTTAATCGCTCCCGAGCTTATACAAGCTGAAATACAGCCATAAGAAATTTTCCGCTGGCGATCTTTTATTCGTCATCCGTAGTCCCTCGCTTGAGTAGAATGCATTTTATGTTGCATTCGTTATTTTTCTTTAATATCTTATGATCGTTAGATCTTACTTCATATTTTTCAATATTAACTCGCAGATATATTTTTTCATTGAAT
>SHCU01000725.1:23238-33471 GCA_004307685.1 Ceratina australensis | reverse complement strand
TCGCTTGAGTAGAATGCATTTTATGTTGCATTCGTTATTTTTCTTTAATATCTTACTTCATATTTTTCAATATTAACTCGCAGATATATTTTTTCATTGAATTTTCTTGGAATCGAACTTTCCGGCTCTCGATAATCAGAATTTTAATTGTTTACCGGCATTCCGAAAATAAATGTTTATCCTTCACCTCGTGACAACACTTGAAAAACAGTCGAAGGTAAACGGTATTACATAAAGACTTCGGGCGACGATCACGGAGAGCTTGTCGAGCTCGTAAAACGTCTGGAAACTCGCGTGGGAGGAAACGTCAAACTTAGTGAATGGGCCATTGAATGCACGGTGTCGCGTCCGGTAAAACCGGTCCAACGATCTCTCGCGGTGTTTATTCGGCACGTTCGCTATTTTCTCGTCGAAGCTGACCGCGAAGAAAACAAATACCCTTGCACACTCTTATTACATAGATATCAATATTAGGATATCGAACGGCCTGTTTTTTCAACAAGAATGTCAAGCATCATCTTCTCAATGATAAGAATTTTCAACCATTAGAAAAATGATGTGTTATCGCATTGTTTGTGGCAAGTTATGAATTTTTAAGTATAAAATCGTGTTTCCAAGAAATTTTTTCATCATTAAACTATGATTCACGTTCTTTAACATTCGAATCACGTTTACAAACTTCTTGTATCGTTTGATATAACATTGGCACAAATATAGGAAAAATGAAAAAGAGTGTGTATCGAAAACGGCGAAGTATGTATACAAGGGGTCAATGGGAGTCACCGTATGCATTTTTCAGTTGGGAAAAACCTCAGAAACAAACGTTTGGTACGCTGGAACCGGTATAAAACTGTGGAACGCGTGAGATTATGCATGTATATCGGTTTATCTGGTTCATGCTCAACACGACTATGCACTCGGTCCGGGCAGCACCGATTCGAGATGGTTGTCCGTCTTGTTTTAAATCGTTGAAAGTTATTCAATCGGGCTTCGTCGAAACGCGCGCACCGCGGGTAATTGTTATTCCCGCATAACTTAATGCCTCGATCAACAATTCAAATCGAGACCGCCGACGTCGTATAAAATCCAACACCCTAGAGATATTTCTTCCTTGAAAATAACTTGCCTTTTTGCTGGCGCCGATTGTTTCGGTTGTACGGGTGTCGCATTACAATCAATTATGGATGAACCGAGGCAAAAGTAGGATTTATTCGAACAGGAAATTGCAATTTTATAGAATATTACCAAACGTATTTTTAGTGGTTTCTTTCTATAAATTGTATTCAATTACACTTCTCAATGTTATCTATTTATTCGGACTGAGCTGTTCTATTAAACTACAAGGAATTTTAGTCGTTTATTTCTAAAATTGCTTTTAGGTATATCTAAATAATGACTTTCTTAGGACAAGTGCGAGATCGCTTTCTTAACGCAAATGTATCAAATAGGTACGGGACGCGTGTGGTTAAGAAGCATAATAAGGATCTTTCTAATTGCCGCTTCGTCCCTGTTTTTATCTTTTCTAAGGCGAGACAATGCAGAGTGACGTAAGTCGCAGTTGAAACGTCGTCGGGTCGGGGCTACCGCCCACAGCAATCGTAATTCCGTCTAATTACCTCATTTATTAGCTCCTCCAGACACCCGGAGTTTATGTCCAACTGCATTACCAATAAACTGTACATTTTGGTGTCGGTTTGAAAAATTCGTACAAAAAATATAAAAATTCTAAATAGTTTGAATAAAATTGTATTTCGAGTAAAATTCCATGTATACAGCCACTGCAGAATGGATCATCTGTTCTCCACTTTTCAAAGGTTCCTACTTTGCAACGAATTGTTTCGATCAACTCTTTTCCCGAAAGCTGGCTGATCGATTAACTTCTAATTGACTCTTTTCACAACTCCAACGGAGACTTCTTGTTTCACCGACGAAATCCAGTTAAGACCATGTCCGATTGGTTCTGTACCGGGCACCATCCCTCTAATTGGATTCTTTTACCTTTCCTTATCCCTTCATAGATTCTCTTTGTATTCGTCACAAAATCGATTCACCACTGACGTCTCATCTACTTCGATTGTCCTTAACACAAATTCACTCATCTTTGCACTATGGTTATAACCAATTATTCTGACTATATCCGACGATTTTTATAAAAAATACAATTTTGTGCTACCAATTTAAAAAATCTGATTCTAATTATTTTAACGTGAATACAGTTTTGTTTCGGCTGGAAAACATGTTATTTGCTTCGACAAGAATGTAATGACGCGCGACTGAAAATGGCAATGGTTGCAGACTTTTATAAATTTCTTGCACGTTCTCCCGATTTATTTTTTTCTCCTCGCTTCGAGCACAGTTATTCAGTCAAACGGAAAATTTTATTGCGTCGATCAACGAGGCTTTTGTCGTTCGAAACGAATTAGTTGCGTAGATGAGTACCCACGTTTTCCGCGGAATTGGAAAAATAATACATCCCGGAAGTGAGAACGATAGAGAGTATTATAAAAAAAAAAAAATAGGATTCCGTGAAACTTTTTTAAAACGAGAAGGCAGTATTCGGTGTTCGATCGCCGTGGACAAACGGCCGTTATTCCACGCGCTGTGTTTTTTGTTTCACGGCTTTTGTACAAATAGATGATTCTGTAAATTGAAAAAATATTTTATTCCTCTGTGCATTTCCATTTCGCCCGTTCATTCCACATTTTCCGAAAGAATTTTTACATCGTAAAACGTGGTATTGCTAGTTTTAATTTTCAACCATTTCCAGGCAACTTTCCGCATCAAATTGTTCCATTCTTGTGGAGAATATTTTCACATTTTTCCAGCTTAATTTACCGCCACGTATGCCAAATCGGCGAAATCCTAGAAAACCAAATGGCAGGCTTTAAATTTAATCATTTCAGAAGTCCCTTCACCGAAGGATAACATTATACCATAAAGCATTAGCATTAATTTTTATTTCAGCAATTCAGCTTCAAAAAAGTTCAAAGAAAAAATTGTTTCTGACAAATTTGTGTGCGGTAAAAACCGAAATAAAATTCCATATTATCACATAAAAATAAAGTTCTTTATTATATAAAAATAAATTGTTAAAAACACGTTAAAATTTGTCGGGTCGCAGCGAATTTCCTCGACGCTCATTGAGTCTAATTTCCGGTCGGTTTGCGGAAAATTCGAGCTCGGGTTTTATTGACTCGATAAACACGCGGCACGGACACTGAGAGAAAGCAGTTTCGGGTTTAACGACGCTGACACCGAGCGCGCGTGCCGCGTTATTTCACGGCGGATCGAGCGAGCATAAATTGGTGTTCACGTGTACACAGTCGCGGCGCGATCGGACGAGACGATCAGGAAACGATTCGGCGATCGACGTAGCCGAGAGGTTCAGTCGGTTACGACCGAGCAAGTTTCCACGCTCGTAACAAAATGAAACGTCGTTTGACTATTGCGAGCGAGACCGTTCTCTGGCCCGGTAGATCGTTTATTTTGGGAATAGGAACAACTCGGACTGTTAAGGAGTTACCGAGTAAACGGATTCTAGTCCTTGATAGCATATAACCCTCCTATTGTACGAAACGCAATGTTGAAATATAAATTGTCAGTACTACCCCCACGGTGCTCACAGATCTAATAAGCACATTAAGTACCTATATTCTACAGATTAAGAATAATCTTTTCTAATCCACTACTCATTGTAAGAGTTGTGTCCTTTCGAATCAACGAAACGAAATTAGGCCCCTTGCTGCTCAGATCCAATTAGCTTGATCTAAAATTGAACATCGGTATAAAATACTAATTGTAATTATAATAATGTTGTTAATGTATTCATCGCATTTGATCGCTTATTAAACTTTTTTTGTACATTTCGTACGCACGCCGATGGAATCTTTATTCTTAAAGTATTCGTTTCGATTTTTTTTTATTATTAGCATCCAAGCCTTAAATGAGGCTTATACCGCTGTCAGTAAGTTGTTCACAGAAATTATATGAACAAAAGTCGCTATACAAAAAGAATACAAATACACAAACGTGTACACAAAATTAAACGAAAAGATTACATATTTCGAAGAATGGATAAATATATTTACATACATCTGTTTTGGGTTTTACGGTAAATATGAGTGACACATTTATTGAATGAATCTTGTCTCGAGCGTATCTACTTTTCCCATAGAACGGGAGCTGATACGAAATATCGTTGTTGCGGTGAGGAGCGACTCGGAAAAACGATCGGGCGACTGTTTATTCCCGTGGCGAGTAGGCGCGGCAAGGTGCGTTTGCATCGATAACGTCCATGTCCTCGAGGTGAAATGTTATTTATTGCTAACCCTCCCCCGCCCTCGCAAGGGAAGAACGTCATAAATCTTGAGAGCGTTCGTACCGCGGTGAAACGCGCGCAGATATTCCCCGAACCGTTTTTGTTCGCTCTTTCTCTTAACCGTGAAAAAATACATTGACAAATTGTTGTACAGCTTCGGACAATTATTCCGGATCCACTTAGTGCTTACATGTGAGTTCCCTAACAGCAATAGTGAGTTCCCTTAACCCTTTGACTACGGCACACTTTGTTACGCGACGGTCGTACCATTTATTTTCTTGAATCTGACTTAGCATAAGTATCTAATGAACATTGTCATTGTCTGCGCCGGGCGCCTAAAGGCGCTCTCAGTATCACAAACGCAGAATTTCTAAGCGCCTATAGGCGCCCACAGTAGCCAAGGGGCTAATTAAGATTTTAAGTTGTAAGTGCTTACTGTTTATACACTTATTATAGTAATATTCATTAATGTTGCATTAGTAATTGTGTGTCAAGGAGCAGGTTAAAACTGGTTTTATTTCGAAACATGAAAATTATATCAGAAGCCAGCAGCATTAATACCAGATCGAGCACTGAAGAAATGAGGCATAGATTTATTATTACTTTTGAATATTGTCCTGCTAGGGAACTCACACATAAGCAATAGTGGGTCCGGAATAATTGTCCGAAGCTGTGCAGTAAATATATGTACGATAATAAATGATGAAATGTGCGTATCATTTCGAGTTTGAGGTATTTAGAAGTAAGTAATTTGTACTGTCCGAGATTGCTGGCACAAATTACGAAAATTGTATCACGGGTTATCCGTCAACGCGTGACAGTGTACACGACAGAAATTGTTAATCGGGGCGTTAGAGATGAAAGTTGTCGATGGGAAGTGAACGTTATTAGAGACAACGGCGGTCTACGATGCGGAGGACGATACAAATATCGAACACGTCCCCGGCCATTAATCTAGCCTCTATCCAGCTAAGCTTTATCGCGGCGCGTCTAATGGCCGACGTCGACGTCTTCCTTTCTCCGTTCGCCACCTGCCGTTGCCGCACCTGAGCGCCTGCCAACACGGGATTCTAATGTATATTTTTTCGAAGCACCTACGGGACGTGGGCGTCGATAGTCTGTCAAATAACAAACGGCTAAACCGAGTGTACATAATGCCGTTTTGTTTCTCAAGTTACGATTCTTCAACGAGTCATCTACCTAACTTCCACTTCGATCTTTACAAAAGTGTACAGCATCGAAGCATATTTACCACATACGCGTTTCATCGCTCTAGTCTATAAAATGTTCTAAGGGCGGAAACGATACTTGCAATATCTCTTCATCGTTCTTACCGCATTCGTTAATCCTTAGTTACGAAAGTTAGAATTCATGTTTTGTTGAAGAGCATGTGAACAAGCGAGACAGTGTCAACTTGAATCGCAGAAACGATTTGAAGCAGTGAAAAGGTTTGTCGTTGAATTTTTCACGACGGTGGAATGGATCCATGGGGCAGAAAAGGGAACAGCACGGAAAGTGTATCGGTAAGTGTAACGGAGAAGACGAGGCTCTCTGCGGAGGAGAGCCGACGTTTTACGTAAGAAAAAGGGAATCGGCACGAGTGTCGTCCCACAGGAACGCCCACCGCCTTGAGGATCTTTCACACTGCGCACGGCGACATGCCGCGACACGAGACAAGCAAGGCCGAAGTGGAAATTGGAAGGTACAGGGAAACGCGTTTAAAAGTTGGGGGCCTAAAACGAGCCCACTGACTTCTGCAGCTCGAGTCATCTATGCATGCTTCAAGCAGGTCGTGTTGCCGCCGTGTCGCTGACCGACGAATCCTTTAGTCCTAAGGCTAGATGTGGACAGATCGTCATGAGGACTCTAAGGGATCATGGTGGGGAGTCTTAGTATTTATAGTCTTATGTATTATCAAGTGGTCATGAAGGCTCGGGAAAGCATGGTCAGGAGTCCTAAGGCTGGGTGAGAAGCCCTGTTCCTAGGTATGGATTCCTAGGTCTAGAGATCCTGACCTAGTCTCCTATCCAGAAGTCCCGAGGGCTATAGTTAACATTGCAATAAAGCTACAAATAAAAATGTTTGAGAAATGTAGTATGACTATTGTCGACGTAGAAAGTTTGATGTAAGTACAATACTTAAAAACCCGCCGTGGGTCATTTCTTATATTTCGTCACGTTGCAATGAATCAAATAACAATATCACTTTTTTAATAATCTATATTTGTCCGGTGATATACACAGATTCCTACTTCAAGTCCGTACCCGAGGTACAGCGGACCGAATGAATTCTGCTCGACGCGTGTAACGTCCCTACAAAGGACCCACTACCAATACATCCTTACAAAGGATTTGACGGTAACGTAGAATTGATTTAGAACCTCGGCAACAGATTGGACTTAGGTTTATAGAACGACCGATGGGGAACCCGCGTATAAATTAGCAGATTCTCCATAGTGATCAATTTTCCATTCAGCAGAAAGCGAATCAGCCCCGCGACTGCGGAGGCGCGGAGACGGCGATATCGATTCGAGGGAACGAGCACCATATTTCGTCCGGACCATTAATCGGGGGGTACGGGGTTAGCGCAGCTCGAACAACGGGAGCCCGAAAACCCGGTGGTGAAAGGCCGCACCGGCACATTTCGCATGCGAGATTACGCGACGCGTCGCAATCAAAGCCTAAACATCGAAAATCTCTGGACACCGGCCAACTTTATTCGGTAATGCTCATGGAAACTCGAGAATTACCGTGGCTCCTTGTTCGACGCGGTACGATCATCGGGCTGCGGATTTTTATGCACGATATAACATTTATGATGCCGGTTTAGAATGATACGTGTCCTTTACTATGTATATATGTATATCTATCTTGGTGTAATGCAGACTTTCGTACGTGATATATCATTGTATCGAATAACGTATGTATTCAGTGGTATAAAATTTTTATTTCAATTTTGCATCAATGATTATATCATTATACGAACCATCGTATCAAGCATTTTACTGGAATTAACTTTAGAAGTAATGGGCTTACAGTTAGTGAATCGGGGTAAGCCGTTTGTTAACAGAATTTAACTGCGATTGCTTGGGGGATTGAACACATAGGAGCATTTGGCCATTACCGGAATAACATGGAATGGCTTAAGGTACGAAACGATTTTCTTTGGAAATGTTCAATTCGGCTAAAGACTAATTTCTTATTTTGAAATTCCTTTCGAGTCTCCGCTTTCTAATAAAAATAAGAGATATTACGTTTACTATCATATATTATCATTATAGTTTACTATCATAGGTATTAATATCTCACATCCTATCTGGAAGTCGACACTGACACGACATATGCTTCTATAATTATACATAAAAAATCTTATACAATTTCATATCTTATATCATTATTCCTTCCAAGTCTACAGATTTCTAAAGTTCGAAATATCTGAAAATCGGCAGTCAGTTCCAACGAAAAAACTGCGATGTCTTTTTTTTTAAATTTCAAAATGAATTTTTCCGCAGTTCGTCTACTTACATTGCATCGCGACGATATTTATCATTGTCGGCAGCCCATGGTTACGTCTTGGCCTATTATTCGAATCGTTGCGCAATGTTCTTTTCCAATTCTCTCGCGCGGCCCCGGTTCGATTCGCGCTTACAAAGGGAGGCGAGAATTCTGACACGGCCTGGCTCACGATGTTCGATCGCGTAACCCTCTCGCTTTTGCCGTTCTACTTTGCGCTCGCGGGGTCCATTTTCCTTCTTTCTACGCCGTATTCGCGGGCGGCGAGCGCGGGAGGGGGCCGGTGAAAGGGCGCGGAACTCTGTTCTCCCGGCAAAGTGCCGCGAAGGAGCTTTTATTGTATAGGTCGACGAACGCGGAACTAAACGGTGTACCGAGGGCGAGGGAGGAAAACGCTTTGCCTTTCCCTCGATTCACGGTTCGAGGAACGCATTTTCAGCTATCCGCATAACAGCAATTTTTCTCGTCAAATCACGCGTGCATAGAAGAAATTCTCCTCGATGCTTGCACCGAATTCCTTCTGGAAATGATAAGTCCTTTCTAACTGATTCCCCGCCATTCTTATAAATTACGCTTGCATTTTTTTTTATGTATATTCCATTTATACGGAATTATTTTTACTTAGCTAGGGATTTGACATAAATTTATGGTACGGTTATATCCATCCGAACGTAATAACGGATTTCGCGGTACGACGATTAACATCGAGTATTTGAATAAATCGTTGGATATAAAATTACTTGATCAACTCCAGGTTCCCATCTTTCGTTCATTTCGGTCTCGGGTAATTTTAATTGAATTCAATCCGGACGACCTCAAAAGCAAATTGACGTCCACGGTGGAAGCGGAGCCGTGTAAATACGTCTCGGTACATATTCATGTTCGCCCGTGTACGGGGAGCTTAACATGACTAATTCTGTGTAATGCCGGCAAGGAAGGACTCGAAATATACATGCGTACTAGCAAGCTACCTGTATAACAAATAGATTGTTAAAATCCGCGGTAAGCCATAGCGAAAATAGACCGTTCCCAACCATGGGGATAGAGGGAACGAGGATGCCTGTGCTTTGCCCCGGTGCACTCGCGAATTATTATGCTCCCGAATTTGTGAAGAATAATCCGGTTAATGAGTAACCTCGGGGTGTAAACAGAATTTCTGGTTTCAAACTCTTTCTCGCCTGTTTTTATCTTCCCTGCAAAAATTAGTACCGGAGGTTCATTTACGAAGTGAAACAGTGTTAGAAATTTGTTAAGATATTTTATTCGCATTAAAATGTAAAGTTATATTCGATAATTCCTGAATGTTTTCAGTAATTCATTGCATAAAAGCGGATTGAAAATAGAGGTTTATTAAATGAAAGAAAGTCGTTAGTTTCAGGAACCTAATAATGGTTGACGTAATAATTGTTATTTATGGTTGTTGAATCAAAATTTTGTCATTTTCATTATTAATATTATAATGAAATTTCAGCTGTTAGCTACTCAATTTAAATTCAGTGTTTATCTCGTAGCTCTATTAAAAAACGTTCCATAATGGGCACTTTCACGTTAACGCAAAACCGTAAAATGTCTGCAAGTAGTAGAAGTAGCCGAGGCTGGAGTTCATCGAACACGGTTAAAACACAATATAAGATCGCTTTGTTTAACGCCGAGCGAAAATGTACGAACGCGGTGCAAGTTTCAAAGTGGTTCGACCTTTCGGCTTTCCCCGTATCGCGGTAATACTTTGTTAAAGGGAGAGAGCCCCTCTCTCTCTTTCTTCACCTCGAGTAATGCAAGGAACAACGTTACCGTGAGAACACTTCAGCTTCTGCCAACTTCGTTAAGTTATGAACGTTCTTATACCTTCAACTTGAAACCTGTACCGGGATAAAATTCTGTTACACTAAAAACGCAACGCTGTATCCTCTGAAATTAACCTGATTTTTACAAACCACCGTAACCTCACTCTTCCGAGTTCTCGCTTCATTTTGTTAACGAACTCTTCATGATTTTTCTCAGACTCAATCAATCAGTGTAATACCTAGTTAAATTCGTAGAATTTTTATGCGTGTACAACGTATCTTAATTAGTTGCGTTGTTGCAGTTCAAGTAGTAGACATCAATCATTAGTGAGACAGAAACGTGGAACACGGTATGTGACTAAGTCATAGCAATATAAATGTGTTAAGCATAACACCAAGGTATAATCTCTACCAATTCGTAGAGAGACATTGTTTTAAAACCTCTTCAAAATAAATTTTTATGCGTCATCCTCATTTATGTTTATGTGCGTGTAAACATAAAAATAAATGATAACAAAACTCAATGCATTCCAACTTTATAAATGCTTTATTTTGAACAAAAATCTCCACTCCCTTAATTGTCAATAATCTCTTCTCTTTCATTCATTTATAAAATGCA
>SHCU01000724.1:30583-44526 GCA_004307685.1 Ceratina australensis | reverse complement strand
AAAAAGCATATGGGAACAGTTCTGAACTGTTCCCGAGTTTCATTTTGCCAGCACGTTTCTCGTACGTTTTCGCATTTTTCTACCTGAAAATGAGATCAAAGGGGAATTATTTAGTACTATCCGAATATCCAGCTTTCATCAAACCTCCGGCTCTGTCCATCTCTCGATGAACCAACAAACGAAAATAATCCAAAGCCGCCCGGCAATCTCGAAATGCTTTTCGCGTTTCCGCGAGCAAAGTTCCCGTGAACACATAGGGAGTCAGACGGAATGAACCGTCCTTTGCAATCCGGCCAGACATCAAAGGGTACGGTATCGAACGCGTCCGATACATCGCCACGGAATAATTCGTACTTTTGTGAGTGTATAAAGAACGAGTTTGGCGAGCGTACCGCGACAAAAGGCGTTGCCCGTGTCCGAGCCCCGGTCTCCGGGAATAATCCTTTCGTAGTAAATTACACTTTAAAGGAGGCTTTCGCGAAGATCGGCCACGAATCGCATTAAATCCCTTATACCCGGTATTGTGGAATTTGCTTGTAAACAAGATTTAGGGATTTGTCCCTGCAGCGCGAAAATATGATAAGCCCTATGTTGCTTGCCGCTGCTGCTGCTGCTGCTGCCTCTCTTCCTCCGGCACAACCCTTCCAACGTGACGCCGCCGTGCGCGACCCGGGGAACACCGCGTCGTCGTGTTTATGAAACGTAAAACCGTGAAAAAGCTCGCAAAGAGGATTTCGAAAAGTTCGCCGTCCACGGGGATCCGATGGGAGATTGCCCGTTTAAACTGTCGGTAGATGTTGGCCAGGGAGCGCACGGACCATGCCACGCGGTGTAATGTCGCGGAACATAATATTTTTAATCCAACGCTTTTTTTTTCCACGTCGTTTAAACCGAATATCAAGCACAAGCATTCGGCCTGATTCGAGGAAACTTAATATTCGATCGAGGCTCTCGTGTTCGTTCGCGTCGCGCCGCGCCGATACGCCCGGCATTTTTCCCGAAGAAGAAGGCAAGAAGATTACCCCGCGGTGAATGGCTATACGTATACTTTTTTAATCCCTCCCCGCGCGCTACGTAACCGGATCGCATCGTGCCGATAGATCGAGGTTTATCGATCTTAAATTACCGATACACGCCGCCGCCTCTGAAGAACTGGGTCGCGCACAACCCCTTTTCGCTCCCACGTGCGTGCTCAGGCCTCTTCACCGTTCGCTCTTTTCGCCTGACAGTCGACACATTAAGGATTACCCTTGACGATGGAGGATCTCGATTAATCACCTCGAATACGTTTCACGATGTACAGAAAAATCTTCTCATCTGACAGATTAGTAAATATGTATTCCTGTGTGCGTTGTACATTTTCTGCTTCGTTTTTTCCATTTATCATATTATTAATATTTAACCCCTTACAACGACGTCAAAGACGTTACTTGTAAGTTAACCCTTTGACTTACAATGATGTATGGGAGCTTTCATTTACTTTAAGTTAAATTAGTACAAATTCCGTTTTATTTGTAAGTTAAAAAAAGTTAAATGGTAAGGTTTATCTGAAAATGAGTTACTGAAATGAAGTTTTAACCCTTGAACTAAAAAATAAAACGGAAGTTGTACGAATTTGACTTAAAGTGAATGACACCTCCCAGACGTCATTGTAAGTCAAAGGGTTAAGAGGTTAGTTTTTATAAACGTTGCTCATATTACAAGAATCTAACTAAGTAAGCCGTGTGTATTGAAAATTACTATTTATTCAATGGTCAACAAAAATTAATTCAAAAAAATGAAACATGATCCCTAAAAGAATGTATAAATTCTGATATTAAATTTCCTCCCATTCTGAAATTTTTATATTTTAACACATTATTTCCAGTGTACCATTAACTTTATGTAATAAATCCTAACGTTTTAATGATTACATAGATTATTTGAAAGAAATACGATTTCACCCAGTGAAGAGTACAAGCTGCAGGAGAGGGACGTAGCTCGTTATCCAATCAGCGTCATCAACGATCGTATCCGTATCGATAAGTATCAAGGAAAAAAGAGGGTCACGATGCTTAAAGCGTGGTATGTGATACCTATATACCGCGCGCGGGGATACCTTGTAATCGAAGGTGACGACCCCCATCAAAATCCGGCGTTCGGTATTCGATAATTCGTGTAATAGCGAGTTTCGTGGCCGGAAGTTCGAGAATTAATGGTTATTCCAGCGATGCCTGATTGCTGGAGATGAAATCGATGCACGGGTCCCAGACCTTTGCCACTGGGACTATTCATCATACAGCGATACTTTCGTGACCGAGTCCTTAATTAAACCTATGCATATAGCACAATTAAAAACGCGCCGCCTGCGGAATATATGCGAGACTGGTTCAGGCGTTCTTCAGCGAATAACTCATAGAAGAGACCAATTTCACTTGTTAACACAAGTATAATATCGGTAACGAGATTCGGTATCTCGTTAATTAAGAACAGCAGGGAATTCGTAGTCAATTGCCACTTCATTTTTAATATTCCACAAGCAATTGCATTTACACATATTGCTTCGGTAAAGTTTATTCTGAGTATGCTTATTCGAGAGCTTAAGCTTTTAACGTGTTAGATTAGTAGATTCCTTGATAGTTCGTTAGCTTATTAGCACATGCTAATGTGATATAATATTTATTTTCAATATTTAATATTCATATTTATATTATTTCGCAACATAAAAAATATTGTTTTATAAAGTAAGCGGGGTGAGAGATTCAAATCAAAACTGATTAGAAATTTCATAATTTCTATTCTTTTATTACGCTATACATTGTTTAATATTTAACTTAGTTTCGTATTGTGCCGTGATCCGAGCATTTTTTTGTCGAAGGTAATGTAATCTTGCAATTAGCGTGTTCTGGATCAGGGTACTCATCTTCGGCGTCTCACGTAGCAATCGTGTCTCGATAACCGTATTCCGCTGATCATCGAAGCGAACCCATACATGGGGGCCCCGGCGTGGCCCTTCCAAATTCGCCAATCAACTTATCAAGAACCGATCGTTTAATTGATGCCGCGAGAGAGAAAGTGTTAATTCGACGCTGCTAAACAGATGTCCGATCGATACGCATCTTTAATTTCGTTTCGGTTCCCTTGTAATTGGCCCGATGAGATAACTCCGGTGCCCTCGTTACACTTGAACTGTTTGCTTTGCCAATATCGGGATCATCGTATTGTTTCATCGTGGTAATAATATCGTATCTGATAAGGAGCAGTCTGCTCGTTCGCAGAGAGATTGCATAGCATCGGAAGAGGTTCTCCCCATCACGATTCCTCCCGCGGTGCTAATCAATTCGCTTTATCGATAG
Organism: Ceratina australensis; assembly: GCA_004307685.1. NCBI lineage: Eukaryota > Metazoa > Arthropoda > Insecta > Hymenoptera > Apidae > Ceratina > Ceratina australensis. The sequence continues at coordinate 41,191 of SHCU01000724.1, read as the reverse complement.
AAAGCGTCAGCCGAGAGAAAGGGGAAAGTTCTGCCATCGATTTTGTATCCGTTACTTATTGTTTTCTACGTGCTCGTATTGTAAACTTAGCTCGCGCTATTTCCTACTTCTCAACAAAGTTATGGAACGTATAAAGGATTTGTTCGTATCAATTAAGATTCTCTGGCCAGACGGCATTAATTCATGTCAAGTTTTCATTTTTCGTTCCGTTACGAAGGAAATATAATTCATTCTTAAATTGCGGACATAAAGTAGAGGAGAATGGTCTTAGAAAATTGAGACGTATACTTCTGATTTCTTCCCTCAGAAAATTATACTAAATCGACGATTATTATTTCAATCAGGCATTCTGACGCAACGTGGAAGCACTTAGCCTACGCCGGAGTATCAATAGATGTACCTTCATTACTCACGTTGGAATGTATCAAACCAGGATATCATCGAAACATGCGACTGTCTTGTAATGAACGTTGCACAACAGATTACATATTTGCAACAGGATAATCTTACAAGATTGTTGCTTACAACAGAGTAGAAGGGCTGCAGAGAAAAGTCACGTGATTAACCCAAAATCCGTCATATATTACAAAACCATTTTTCTACTGCATCATACATATCAACGTAGATTCCATATTCTGAAGGAAACCAAACAGTCCATTGTGTTTCTTCGCGAAATGTAAACAATGCGTGGTCCGAAAACTGGAAGTGGTCAAGCCTCGGAGCATCACGTGCCACGTGTCGTGAAAATAGGTAAAAAGGAAATCGTGCGCGGTTCCGGAAGAAAGGGAAGTAAGCTTACTGTGCATGGCTACACTGTATATTTCACGAATAGATCACCGATAAATGCTGGCCACAGTTTTGCAGCTTTCAAAATAGAACCGCGGTAAATCCCTTTCACCGGTGCATCGATGTACGAAAATGTAATGACCGAAGGTAGGATTTCTTTAAAGCTATCCCCATTGAGAAACCCACTATTGTGCTCACTCCGTAAGTCCGGGAATAATGAATTCTATTGTTATGGATATCAATAGAAATTTTCACGTTCCTAGAAATCTTAACACATTTATCATTTTACTAATTAGTTTTATTTTTCTGCAAAACGTGGTTGTGCAATTCTTTTTCAACAAATCAGAAATAGTTGAATTTTTATATTACATTTAATATTTAATTATTCAAATATTTGTTTCCTTTTTATATTATTTTTCAAGTGAATATCGAATTGTAAAAGGGGCATAAAAATGAGGGCACGGAGAATATGCGTCTACTTCTTTATTTCCATAGTCCTCATTACAATTTCATTTCTCTTATCGATTATCTTTCAACTCCGAATCCTTGTCCCAATTTCAATAAGCATTATTTCCTCTTCAAAACTCCATCACCGAAATCATTCGCTTGGAAACTGCTGGTAACTAGACTTACTTTCTTCTCGGGCCATAATGCTTACACTACCACTTTTATTCCGGATCGGAATTCCCCCTTACACGATTTTTCAATCGTTTCACCGAGAGCTCGAAGGGGACTATAAACTTATGTAAATAAAAGTTAGCCCGGTTCCTTAACTTTTAAATCAATTTTTTTCCGATCCTGACTTCGCACGTCATTAAACAAACTTCGTTGCAGGAGTTCGGTACTTCTGTAGTCGCTTAATAAAAGTTCTCGAGTATCTCATACTTAATATTTAATACATGTTTTAAACTGAAGTGCAGAAGTATGAATTACTATTTTTTTTCCTTTTTACATACTTCAAGCTAGGGTACTTCGTAACGAGAAATCTACTTGTAAGAACTTCAGCGTTCTCAAAGCGGAATAAACGCAGTTTAATGAAAGCACTTTTTATTCCCAACGAAATAAAAGTTTGCTACTTATGTAAAAATATATACAAGAATATTTTATGCATTCATTTGTAGTTTCTTTTCGTTTTTGTCCCAAGAAATAATGAGTAACAAAATTCGAGCAAGTTACCGCTAATTGTTAAATTGTTAATTATATATTTTACTTTACTATAGGCATGAGCTTGGGCTTTTGATAACGAGAAGTGAGTTTACTATTTAGAACTTCAATGGCAGCTCGTAGAAGGGTTATCTTATTTGCGCGAGGCTTCTAAATCGGAAGGGAGGAGAATAAACGAGTATAAAAGCGAGATGAGAAAGGTAAGAGGGAGAAGGAAAGAGGCCACGAGTGTTATTTCTATTCCACGGAGAACTGGTTCTACCATTGGAAGAGGCGAGCGCGCGCCGCGCGTGCCACTCGCGTGTGTCACGTGTCCCTTCGGAGAAGTAACGCAGGCAAAGTGGTAACAGGTAAAGTAAGCGGCGCGATTCGAACCGCACAGGTAAATGTGTACGTATTATACAACTTGCGTACACCCTGTCGCTCATAAGAATGCCTTTTCACATTTTCGGCAGAATATTTATCATCGATATTCAAGAAAGGAGAGATAGTTAATGGATGAACCTCTACATATTTTATACCGAAATTTTTAAATACATAATAAAATTTTTATTATACATAATAAAAAAAACGGTCACACAAAAATTAAAGATGCTCCAGAAACAAATTGTACAGCCTCTATAGCAAAATAAAATGCCGTTAATATAAAAAACTATACGTAATTCGTACAATTAAAATTCGTTTATAGTAGAAAGGAAAACGAATTGTAAATGAGGGATGGTTTATGATCATCTCGCAGCTGGAGGATAAAGAGCCGAAATAATATTTCCCATAAATATTATCACAGTACCTACCATGAATATCATTACACTCACTACGGACTTTCATCAAATCATATTCAGCCCGCTAAGCGTAATATATTCCTTACTTTCCAGACACTTACGGACAATAATGTACCTGTTCACATACGTACGTACGTATGCATGCAATACATATTACATACCTACCTGGCGTCGTCTCCTCGCTCGCAGGGAGGCTCGTAAATCCGCGCGTACCGCAAAATATTACGAAATTAACGACGACACCGGCTGGCTGGCTGGCTGCCTGTCTAGCGCACGTGTTCGACGATTAACTCAGCAAAAAATCAATGCTTCTGATTATAAAGCCGATCGCGGCCGTTTAAGAAAAGCGCCCCTTTTTATTACCCGCCTGGTTCACTTCCAATTATTCCTGCTTGTTATTTACGCTTCTGCGTAGCTGGATATCAGATTCAAAGGCTTGGTCTCTTAAAAATATCGAATTCCTCCTTATAATTTTATGTTTTTTCGCGATTTAACAGTTTATTTTTTATATGACTCGTCAAACGTTAGAAGTTGAAATATTGCCTTCTGCAATTAAATACGATTTAATAGTTATTAACTTTCGTTCAGATAACAGAAAGAAAGTACAGGTGTCTGTAGTTTTAGATAACATATGTAAACATGCAATTACACATTGTCAGACAAATTCCAGTGTACCAGGGTATTTTCCTCGGCAATCATAAAAATCTATCTTTAGATAAGTATCCGGCACAACCGCGAACACGCCGGACCGGAAATTTTAAATTATTTATCGAAACGATAAGCGCCACGCGAGCTTCCACGGCGGCCTTTAATCTGCCGGCAGGAGTTTAAGCCCATTAAGGATGCGTGCGTGTAAATCGCGGCTAACTCGGATGCGAGGATTCATCCGACTACCAGCGTAGCAAGTATTCACCGGCTACAAGTTCCCATCCGCGATTCGACGCAGGAACGCAATCGTAAGTGCTCCTTCCTATTCCACGTATGTTGAACTAGACGCACGTATGTATTAAAGATAGACCTGGAGTGACTTCATAATTAGAATATATACAAGGGTACCAAATGCACATACTAAGTAAATCTATTGTCTATAAGTTGGTAATCGAATGCTCAGGTTACTCGAATTATATTTAATTATTTTTTTCTGTTATTAATTATTATTCGATTATTCGTGTTTCTTGTATGAATTCTTTGCGATTAAAATACCGAAGTCTCCAACTTACGTGTCTTATAAAATAATGGTTATATAAAGAAATAATTTATGTAGATCAATTTAAAAATTGTCAAAGATGAAATTAATACCAAATTTATAATATTTAATAAAGCATCGATTATGCGTAGAGAAATTTCTCGAATACAAAGGATCCTTCGAACAACCCTTATGAACTCGACCCCTTCAAAATTTCAGTTCACCCCTATATGCTTGTTACCTTTTCTCCCAATAAAAAAATTGAACTTTTTTGTCTCATAAGCAGTACAGCCGAGGTATTCGTAATTCGACTAGATTTTGTTTGCTCATCGACGGTATGCACGCGTGTTTACCGGCGCGGCGGCGCACCGTGGGAAGCGGCGTACGCCGATGGGAATGCTAATTTTATACGCGATTCCTTGGCTGCCGCCGCTCCTACACCTCGCCGCCCGACGCGAAACGTGGTTACGCAATAAAACCGGCAATAATTGTGAGAACGTTCCTCTACGCTCGATCGCGTGGCGTATCGTATCCCCCGTCCGTCGCGGGTCCGCGGCCCGGAGTTGCTACGCACTCTCCGCTGCGCGTGACACATCGCCATCAGGATATCCAGAGTCTTAATTCCCCGACGATATCGTGAGCTCACGAGGCCTGGCTTGCGCGATTTACGCGAGCCGCTCGCTGAATATCTCGCTGGGGAATCTGAGTACTTTCGTGATTTACGTGGTGAACGAGAAAAGAGAGGATGGCGAACGTGTAGATACGCCGAACAAGGATTTCGTTGGAAATTCAACTAAAAGATTTGTGAAGCAGGCGTGAAGCTTTTCTATTAGCGATGTTCATAATTAGATTTCAGATAAATCTACCTCGAAATAAGTGGGCACATTTATTAACAATATTTTCGATTCTAATTAAGACAAGAATTATGCTCGAATTATTTCTTAAATAATATAAACTCTGTATGTAATCGTAGTTTTAGGTAAAGCTATACAAGAATAAAGAGAATGGAGATAGCAGCACGTGTAAAAGATGAATCATTATAATTGTAAAGTTAATTGAAAAATGAAGTTCTCGAGAGTGAACGATAAATAAGTTGGAGGCACTAGACAAGGCGGTTATCTAAATAAAATTTCGCGAAGCCGGTACGATAGTAATTTATCATAGCTCCCGAATACATTACAGCGTCCATCTCGGAGCTGCTTTCGCCCTCTAAACATAAATCAACGTCCATAGTTCGGGCGAAAATTTTGTCTGATTAACGTCGCGACGTCTGCCCTCGGTTTAATATCCGCCCGAAGGATTTCGCCCGGTCGATCTACGTCTCTCGCTCTCCGGCGTTTATTAAAAATAAGGAGTCAAGCTGGTTTCCCCGACGCTCGGTGGTTATTCGCCCTTTTTTTAGAGGTACACGCGGGAGATCGAGATATCGCGTTTCGTAGGATGGAGGCGGCTGCTGTCCGAAGTTTCATAAAATAAACAGCGAATCGGGCCAACCGCGTGCTGCTTCTAAGAATGTTTTCGTTCGATTATGAATATTCATGAGGTCGAACCCGGGCGTGGTGTAGGCCCCCGTACCATCCCTCTCGTAACGTGTCTCTCTCCCGCGGCCACGGGACACTTTTATTTTTCTATAATAATAGCGTCCCGGCGCTGCACGAATCGGCCGCGAAGCGGTGTTCTTAAACATTTTATCGGATCATTTATATCTCATGAAGAGCCATAAAGACACGCGTTTATACGATGTAGGGATGGCTCGGCCGGTGTTTTTGCATGAGAAGCGGCCGAAAATACACAGGAATTAATTAGACCGCCATAAATAGAGGTCCTCGGTCTTTTATGCGTTTTTTCAGAGAACCGATCCACCCGTTCGATCCCCGCCGCGGAGGCGTGTTTGTTGAAAGAGGATTCTTGACACTTCCCCGTGGCACGTAACGCGTAACTTCCGAGCATATTTCAAAGTCGTAACGAACCAATGAATACATTAACCGTTCCCATCTCTTTCCGCGCGCCGATCTATCTATCATACGATTTCCTGCTACGTCCCTAACACCAGTGCGAGAAGAATTCATCCGAGAAATTTACAGTTGTACGTACCGAGTTCTGAATACTCAGTTCGGAAGCTCAACAAAATAATTTCAATCGAGACATATAAAGAAATATCTTTTCCTATTAGCACACGCGTGAAGACTAATCTATAGTACAGAACAGGTAGCAGCATAGGAAAGTCAGTATATTTCAATGCGAAAAACAAATCGTATAGAAAGTTGTCGGGCTCGAATAAAAACAGCATTCAATATCTAGGATATATTCGATATCGAGTATTCAACGATCAGAATTCGGTATTTAATAGCCGGGCGAAAGGCCGATTTGAAAGGCAAAGGCAATTTGAAAACGGCGAACCTGAGGAGCTTCGTTCGAACGTCAATCGAGGATCGCTTATGGACGCGAAAACTTTGCGGGACACCCATCTATTACAGAGGACCCGGCGACGTATCATTTTACGCGATTCCCTTCCGCGTTTGATCCGGCCGTTCGCCCGCCCCGCGACACACCGTTCGAGCAAGGAGTTTCAATAAATATGCAAATTCGCTTTCGGGGGAAAGCGATACCGGCACTTTTCTCGACGACTGTCCGCTGCACGCCTCCCGTAAAGATCTCGCGTCGATCTTTTACCCGCGACGCGACCGACGTTTTAATAACGTGGCGAACGCAGCTTTGAAACGATGTAACTGGTAATTAAAAAGAACGAGGGGAAGCTAATTTCGTTCGACTCGTGCTCCGGCTTTCCCTAAAAAAGCTCCGTCACGATGGTCCCGATCGATCCGGAGAAACAGAGGTCCTCGTCCTTGCCAACCTTCCTTCTCCGTCGCGTTACCTTATTTTTCCTTTTCCGTCGAACGAGAAATAGATGGAAAAGGTATGGAACGTCACGCGTGTCAGTTTTGATTTGGGTCGAGCGACGTAGATCGATTCGATGTCTCGATAAGGAGAGTGCTCGAACGGTAGTCTGTAATTAACGACGTTAAGAGGAAGGATTTTCGTTTCTGTACCGGTAAGCAGCTGCATTGTGAACGCCGTGGCGGCGGCGGCGGCGTTCACGTGTGCGCCTTACCGCTCGTACGTGATAAGGTGCAATTAAATTGATTGGCTCGCGGAATTCAGCTGCGGCTGAACGTGAGCTGGAATATGCATTTATGCCGGGGCAAAGGTGACCACCGCCGGACCAGACAGGCGGACCGCGATCGGCTTCGGTGTAACGCGAGGTGGGACCTTGAACGAGACTGTGCCTCCGCACTTCGAGGCGATGCAGCGAGGAACGCACGAAAAAGCTTAGATATGCTTCTTCTCTTCGTCACAATGAATACCAATAGTCATTATGCAATACGTGCGATGCTATATTGAATGGCACGCTTCGTATATTTTTTTGAACTAGCAGAATGTTAAAAATTAAATTTTTCTAGTTCCTTTGCTTATTAATAGTAAATTATTATTTATTTATGGAATATCGTCATTTTAATGTTCTTCGATATTTGCTTTTATGTTTCTTGAAAATTGCTACTTTTTAACAATATGTTGATTGTCATCCAGAACTTTGAGCCAAATCGATCGAATTGTATTCGAGTTCATAAGTGAAAAAGAAATTAACATCGATATTTCCATGTATAAGTTAAAGGAAGTCCGATACTCTATTTTTATCTGTTAAAAATAAGACTGCGATTAAAGTATCTAAAACTATATTTTATGTTGCATAAAGATCGAACGTGCGGTTGCCTGAAATCCGACTCGCAATAATGAGGTGAGTCAGAATCCTTTGTAAAAAGTTAGGAGAGGAGAATGTTACATAAAACGAGGTTGCATGTACTTTCTATCATTTACTTGTGGTCTTATTTCGATTTGAACATGCAAGATATACCGAACTGATTCTATATTTCCTAGGCGTGTCATTATTTTTTTCCTCTGTGCGAGTTAGTTTAATGCCGTGGAGGAATGTTAATCGGAGTACTAAATATTAGTCAGATCAATGGAACGATAATGTGTAATAAATTGTTTTGATTATGGTAGATTAGTAGAATTAGCAGATGTCTAGATACAAACATTTTTGTTACGATTTTTATGAACGTAGAGAAATTCGAAAGGAGTTCGTGGATTTATTGAGCAAGGAAATTGCAGTCTCGAAGCAATTGATTATTAATTTTATCTATTAATTAAATGTTTCTCTTATTAGAACAATTTATCTTTATTAAATGAATGAACGTTATTGATTCGTTCTCTTTTGTGCATACTACAAATACAATTATCCTAATTTACTAAATTATGTGCATACACCAAAAATTACGAGAAAATTAAAATTGTTGGAAATTATAAGAAAAAAAGTGCCTTAAGTCACTTTCAAGATAAATTGCTGATTTATTGCATGCAAATAGCATTGAAGCGCATTACAAGATAATGATGCCATGAGATGACAATAATCAAAAATCTGCAGGCGAGTCTCAATTTAATATTCCAGAAATCAGGACGTTAAATAATGCAAGAGAAATCGACGTAATAAAAATTAATCGTCGACGAAAAACGAATATTAAGGGAGTTAGGGGGGCAAGATTTTTTGCACGTTAGCCGCGATCGAATCGTAGGGACCGAGGGCGTGATTCGCAGCGTGGCGCGTTTCGGTGAGGCCTAGAGAAGCCCCGGCGCAAAAAAGTCGTTGAGGAGGCGCGAATCGAGTAAATTGGGGCCGAAAAGAAAGCCCGGCTGCAATTTCAGCCTACGGGGGCTAGCGCGGCGCCTCTCGAACGATAATTGATATCACCTGCCATGTAAATATCGGTTATCGGCTCGATGCCCCTCGGACCTGTCGGTGGAAAAAGGGCCGCCGGGATGAAAATTACCGGACAACCGTCCGGCGAGATAATTACGTGTTGGTTTTAGAAAAGGGCCAAGCACTGGTTAATTCCACGGTGCGCGAAACGACGCCCCAAAGGTGTTCATCTCGCTGATCCTTCTCGCACTCCGAGCTTCGGTACGTACGCCTGCCTCTGTTTAATCGACCCAATGCGTTCAAATAATTTCGGCCAGGAATGGCATAACTCTCGCTTGTTGTATCACTCCTCATTGTTAAGCTCTTCCAGGGAGATTTGAATTCGATCCTGAGAAAACAATTTAATCACACAGCATCGACTCTCTTAACGAGAAAGAAACAAATGTCCGTACAGTAGCAAAGTAGAGACACTACGGTGAACTAGAATCGAGTACTCCGTCATTTTAAGTAAAGCGTATAAAATAGCACGGTGCGAACGCGTACACCTAAATCGGTATTTAATGCCTGTCCTCGTTACCTTGTCGACAAGAAATAAATTCTTTCCGTGAAACTAACCCGAGGTCTTCGACGATTTAACTTAATTAAGAGTCAACACCGTAGACGGTATCGCCGTGTAAAAAACTCCGGGGATCACTTCGGAGTGCACACACGCAACTAAAGCGGAACAATTTACCGTCAGCAGCCGGTCATCACAGGCTTCGGCGCTCCACCTTTCTTGTAACTACACGCATTACCTGACTGCGGACATTGAAATAATCACAGCTTAGAGTAACCGTTCGGTGGTTGCGCGCGTAAACCTGTTCCGGCGTCATCGAATCCTACGCTCGATCATCGCGAGGTACGGGCATCACCGTCTCGCCGGATGATTTGTGCCCCGGCCCCGATAAAAGGAATCCACGAACGCCTACCGTTTCGTTCGCTCGCGTGGAACGCCTATTCATAACGCTGCTGCCACGGCCACCTTTACGCCTCGCGAGATCGCCTTCGTATCTCGTCCGAGCCGAAGACAACGCGTTCCCTCTCGACGTATCTCTCCCTCTCGTGGCTCTCAACACCTTCCTTATCGATGCTCCCTTTTACGCTCACCTAATGACACGTTCCGCGACCGCCCCGGGCAACGGTACAGGTGAAAAAGTAGCCCAGGCGAAGAGCGCGGTGGATAGATTCGCCTTGCAACCGCTGCTCGGCCAGACACCGCTGGCTCGTTTCTTCGTGAGAAACTGGACTACGGATCGCAGCCTCCTAATGCGTGTTTAGAGGCTGCGCGCGGTTTTTGTATCTTCTCCTAAGCAAAACACTGGGTGTGCGCAGCGCGATCCGTAGTGGAAATTGGATGGCTAACGAGGAGAGGCGTTGAAATAGGCGCGCGCACGTTTCGAGATGCTTTTTTAACGAAACGAGAGAGCCAAAGGCTGCTAACTACGAGGGAAATAATTTATACCGCAAGATTATGGATGCTTCTTAGACACGGTATAGCGTAATGTTTCTAGGACATGCCTACGTATTATTTATTCTTGTAATAATGAATAATTAATTTTTTTTCATAGAAATCTAAATGTGTACAAATTCCAGGCATAAACTGTTAATGAAAATTTATTAATTCTAAGTAATGTGACACGAAATAATCGATGAACTTGGACCACTCGCATAATTATGAGCTAAATTATTTCTACAGAGCTACACGTTAATTTCCTTGATACTTAATCATAATTTGCAATTAAATTTCCAGTTTTCAAAGAAATGAGAGAGGCAAAGGTAGCTAACTACGAAGGAAATAATTTATACCGCAAGATTATAGACATTCCTTATACATGGTATAGTGTAACGTCCTACAAAGTATTTACTTTTATATTAAAAATCAAAATGTCCAAAAC